>KQ479111.1:587483-677867 GCA_000331835.2 Trichoderma hamatum GD12
AAAAAAAAAAAAAAAAAAAAAAATAACCGATAGGAAGATAGTCTCTTTGGAAGAACTAGTGGCAGAACTATATACATGGTCTAGCAGTCCGCAAACACTCCGATGAATCATTTCGCATCGATGGATTCAGCCGCGGGTACCTCGAATGGGCTTAAAGCTTCTCCATGTTATCAGTCATGAAAACTTCAGAGGGCCGAGTTTGACTAGTGCCCGCGCCCTCTGAGATAGATCGGAGTGGCTCTCGATCCACACCGGCCCGGTTTTGCCAACAATAGGGCGCGGTTGCTGCAGCCGATGATAGCCCCGAATCAGCCATATTGGGGCAACCGGGAATCACAGGGCAAGTTTTGCCGTTGTGCTCTTCGCTACGGAAATCCAGCGTCGGAGGGATATGCAGGCTTCATAATCGATTCCTTTCAGCGCCTTACCTTTGACAATTGTAGTTGGTCAGCGTTCAATTACCAAGCTTGCCACTGGGCGTTTCTGTTTCGTGATGCTGTGCATGTCCTCGGACCCTCGGCCGTTACGAGTCGTCGTCGGATCTCGCAAAGTCTAGCTAGCATCTTTGTTTGCTTGCTCCACTATACTCCGTACATTTCGGCATTTCACCTCTACTTGAAGTCGTTTCACAAATGAATACCGAGCCGCTGCTTTCGAATGTTAATGTCGCGTTGGGTAATATGGCTGACGAATTATGACTAGTGTAAATGGCGGCTGTGGTGTTTGGGCTCGATCAGAACTTCTTTAACCACCGCTTTGCTTTGCCTTTTGCGTACTCGATCACATACTTTGGTACCTAACTGGCATTAATAGATGGAATTCTCTCGAAAAAAAGCAAAATTTTTATTAGAAAGTCTTCTTCGAACTGCTCGGGATGATTCTCCACCTGACATAGAGCTCATTCAGCTTGCAAGAGCGGTTGGGTTGCTCTTCAGGTGCGGCATTCCAAACCAATCCCGACTCAAAAGAGTAGGAGTAAAGTTGGCTCGGATAGTTGCATATAAGTCCTCGACGCTCTCGGCAAAGGCCAGTCTTGTATTACACAATCTACAACTATATGTAGTCCAATGTCTTAGCCAGGAGCTTTTAATACTTTGGATATATTACCATGTCATCTTTATACAGCGACTTCAACCGTCAGAAGCGGGCATCAAGTCCTATCTCTTCCCAGTAGCAGGTTCAACACTGTACCCAAGCGAAACTTCTTCATCAGGCCCTTCTACCGTAAATGAAGAACAGCAATCGAAATACCAATCTAGTTCCGATTATCCGTCGGAATTTGTGCAAAGTCAACCTCTATGAAAATTACTTTACCGGAGCGATATCCCAAGGCTATCGTATTGCCAGACACTACTAAACGAGGCCACCTATGGCCTATAGGAAGCCAGAGACTTTCCTTTCCATTCAGAATTACCCAATCTCTATCAACAACTGCATGTTTGGGATGACACTTCTCGGGGCATAATATGGATGAGATAGATGTAGAGTTCAGTTCGAATAATTCGTAGGGTGTCGTCACAAGGTACCTGCCATCGGGCGAGAAGGTTATAGACTGGACGTAATCGACGTGTCCCTCGAGCATCTGTTGGTAGCTCCGCGTCTCTATATCCCAGAGCAAGATATTCTGATTATCCAATGCCAAAGCCAGAGTCTTGCCATCAGGTGAGAAGGCGATACAGCTCACATTTTCACTATAGCCAAGTGCCTGCTGGCAGCTCCATGTAGCTATATCCCATAGATGGACAGTCTTGTTACTTGATGCTGAAGCTAGCGTCCTGCTATCAGGCGAGAAGACCATAGATTCCACACATAGTCTATCTATTTCGAGGGGGTTTTGGGGGTTATTTATAATATCCCAAAGCTGAATCTTTGTCATTGATAATGAGGCTAACATCTCGCTGTTAGGCGAGAAGATTATACATCCAGCTAGGCCGCCCGGACCGTACCCCTTGAGTGTTTGCTGGTGGTTTCCTGTGGCTATATCCCAGAGATTGATAACTCCGGAGCATGTTATCGAGGCTAGTATCTTGCCATCGGGCGAGAATGCCATGTATATGGCCCAATCATCAAGCCCTTCAATAGTCTGCTGGCGGCTCCCCGTAATATCCCGGAGCTGGATTGTCTTGTCATATGAAGCTGAGGCCATTATCTCTCCGTTAGGAGAGAAAGCTAAATAAGTGATGCTGTGGCTGTGTCCCTCAAGAATCTGCTGGGGTTCTCTTGTGATATCCCAGATCATGATTTCAAGACCTGTTGCTAAAGCTAGCGTCTTATTATCAGGAGAGAAGGCTATAGACTGGGATACCCTGTGATAGGGTTTGACAAACTTCTTGTGGCTCCATGTCACAGTATTCCAGACTTGAATATATTCATCGCCGGCTGATACCAGTGTCTCGCCGTTATGTGAGAAAGCCATGGAGTGAGACCCCTCGCTCGATTCTGTAAGAATCTGCTGACGCCTCCCTGTAGTTATATCCCATAGCCATATCGATAGATCAGATAACCCTAGGGCTAGTGTTTTACCATTGGGTGACAGTGCCATAGATTCAATGGATCTACCATTCTGATCGAGTATCTGGCGATTTCCCGTGGCTAAATCCAAAAGTCTAGCCTCACTAAATGAAACTAAGACCAACGTTCGACCATCGGGCATAAAATCTATAAATTGAGCTGTCGCACCGTGTTCCTCAAATGTCCGCTGGAGGGTTCCTGTAGCTATATTCCAGAGCTGGATGATTTGATTGTCTAACGCTGAGACTAGTGTCTTGCCGTCAGGGGTAAAGGCCACTAATTTGATGCCGCTGCTACATTCTCCAAATATCTGCTGGCTGTCCGTAGTCATATCCCAGAGCCAGATGGTGCGATCCTGTGATGTCAAGGCCAGCTTCTTGCTGTCTGGTGAAAAGACCAAAGATTCAATCCTGGGGCCTTCCCCCCCAATCGTTCGCTGATGGCTCCATGTAGCTACATCCCAAAGCCGGACAGTGTAATCTTCTGATACTGACGCTAGGACCGTACCATCGGGCGAGAAAGCTACAGACAAAACAGGGTCTTCGTGTGCCTCGATCGTCAGGAGATGTGCATCCCAATGAGCTTTAATTCCCGTCACCTTTTGGATGAACGGTAGTCTGTGCTTCCACTGCGTCGTCTTGATCTCACTTGTCGTTGGGGTGAATATCAGTGCAGAGGCGTATATCTGTAGCGGAGCTTGACCGATGATTAATCCGTAGCTCTGAATAAACTTATCAATATCCTCTAGAAACTGAGCAAGCTGATAGCTCACACTCGAGTTCTATGGAGACTTAGCAGCCGTCGACAGGAAACCATTAGAGGCATAAGCTTACCTGAGCTATAAGTAGAAGTTTTCTGATTGACTGCGCTCCTTCAAAGAGCTTTCCCAGAAGACATAAGCATTCAAGCCAGTGCAAGAGGCTCTCTCTCAGAAATGTAAGAACTTCTCCATTCTCTGCCAACGTTTTCTTTCCTTCAAAGCTTTCGTTTACTGCAGCGATGAGGTGGTCGGCCCAAAACACGCATGAATATCGTACTGAAGCCAGAGGGTCCGGCTGGGGGGTTATTATATTCTTTGATTTGGTGCTGTAATCAAGACCATACATGTTTTGTTTTAAAACCATGGACATTGCTTTAAATGACTGTTTTGCCGATATTTACATGTTCTTGGGCAATCCCTGAAGGCTGAAAAGAACATCTATTTCTTTGGTCCAGATACTCCTTAGCAGATTGATGAATAAGGTAAACTATTCCCTCCCTGACTGTTAGAAATGAGCCGCATAATTCAATCGCAGTTTCTGTAAACTCGCGTGACGGGCTATCAGACAGAGCGACTAGTTCAAGGAGAGAAATCGGACGGAAGGCAAGGGTGGCGCAAACTAGAACTTTCTTGCAATCTTGGGGTTCTAATTCTTCCACCTTCTCAATTCTGGCCATCATATGATCGTAAAGATCCGACAAGCCCGAAGGCATTGCTTTGACGCGCTTGACCGCATAATATCCATTACATTTTTTGAGATCTTGGAATACGAGTGATACCCAGAGAAAGGTATTCATAGCCCGTTGACGGATCTCATTGGATACCTCTTCCAGAATACTCTCGTCGTAACCTGCTCTGCCCCTGAGCCTGGTGAGTTGATGGCTGATATATGCTTCGACGGGGCCTTCCAAACATTGCGCATCTAACTCAACCATGTTCTCCGAAATGGCCGGCGTGTCTCCAGTCGAATTTTTGAGAATATTTATCTCAGGCCGGCTAGAGAGTAGCCACTTCACCTTGCTTGAGCAACTGATAGAATTTGAAATAAGGTGATTAATTCATCCAGCCCAGGGCTTGTCCTATTGCACTCATCAAGGGCATCGACCACGAAAAGAGCAGGCGACATTTCGGGATCGTTCAGCATACTCAGAAACACTTCAGAAAGCGCAAAGAAGGCATTTGGATCTTGGAAAAGAGCGGCACCAGATTCCTCGTATCTCTTGCGCAGATGTGAGATGAGATGTGGTTGCTCAACTAAGAGCATCCAAACTAAAGATCGGAGAGCAGCGGTTGCATTGTTCAATGTTGCATCTGTGCCTTGGCAGAAGAAGTAAGAAATGCTTGGCGCACCAAAATCTTGTTGCTTCTCAAGGCTGTGAATGATACCCATCAATAGCATCGTCTTTCCCGTGCCAGCATGTCCCTTTACCCACAGTAGCTGACACGAATTGGGGCCAAGTCCATCATTCCACTTCATGAAGTGCGCATACTGCTCTGTGTTGAGTATCCACTCGTATACGTCGGGAAGTAAAGTGTCCTTTTTGTTCTCGATTTTTTTCATATCATCCTTCGGATCGACAACGCGGAGATCCCAGCGGCATTGCCTGTCAATGTCATCAAGTTGCCGATCTTTTTGGAGGGATAAAAACTCTCGAAGAGTCTGATAGATGTCGCCAAGTGACCTCTCCATGTTTTCGGCTTGCCCAACAAGTTGTACCAGGGCACTCTTCGCCTCAAGCCTGCTATACTGTTCCGAATCCATCTGGAGGGTGGCTTCCGCGTCTTTGACAGCTTCCAAATCCTTGTCCCAGTCGTCCAGATTCACAAGGCCGCGCAAAAAGACGAGACCCTGGTGCCGGTAGTAGGAGCAGACACTCTTCATTTGATACTTTAGGAGGGCTCTGTAGAGAGCGAGGATCTTTGCTCTTAGCTGGGGCAGGATCATTTCAAAAGACTCATTGACGCAATCTTTGTTTAGGAGGTGTTTAGTGAGGGCACAATACCAGTCCATTCTAGAGATGACGCGCGCGATGCCAGTGAGATTAGACTTCGTTGATTTCGCTGGATCCAAAAGGATCTAGATGGGATTTAGTAAACAGTATTCAAGGAAATGTAGGAAATGTTGGAAATATAGGGTATCAGAGGCAGCAGGAAATGAGAATCTGAGAGATTTTAGAGTGTCACTCACCTGCATCCCGAAACAAACACCGGCCCATGGAAGTGCGGCTTGCAAGATATTTCGGATGGCTGCATTGATCGACTTGTCGACTAAGAGAACCAATCCGGCGACGTCACCCACTCTCTTTGTCAAGTTTGACGGCATTGAAATCTTTGCCTGTAACTCCACCACTAGCTTCTTCATAAAAATCTCTCTCTTAGTAGGGTCTCCCAGTTCAGCCGAAACGTCGGCACCAGATACTGTCTTCAAGATACGTTCATAAGATGCGACAAGCTTTGCAGTGCTTTCATCTTCCTTGAGGCTGTCGTAAGCAGCGTTCCAGAATTCATGTGATTCGGAAGGAGCCACATGCTGCCGCTCTGTTAAATCGATCCCTGGTGTGCCTTCGAGTTGATGTTGAGTTCGATGAGCTTGTGCTGAGAGTTGGACCTCTGCTATGAATTTAAGTTCCCAGGCTCGCAGCTCTACCATCTAGGATCAACATACCGACGGACTGTCCTGGGGATGGAGACAACGACGCTTCACTGGGTCTGGGATATCTCTTTGGCCGCCACCGAGGGGGGTTCTTGGAGCGTTTTGAAATCATTGCTTCAAACTTTGAGAGAGCCGTTATTATATGCGTCAATGTTCTGGTATGATAAACCCCACACCAGTTCAGTAGACCGCCATATGTTGGTGGTGTGAGACTTTGTGCTTGCTTGGTTTCTCCTCAAGGCCCTGCACAGCCGGAATTATACGTCAATTTAGCACTAGTGGAATGGGTACCTAAATGCTACCTTGATATGCAGAGGATATGTAGTCAGCCTAATAGTCAGTAGGTATCTGCACATTGCTGCATTCGTTAATCGAACGTGCGGGGGCCGGGGAATACATGTAATGTTCGCTGCACAGCGAAACGATAGCAGCTTGTGTGCCAGGTGTGCTGGCCAGCAGTGGTTTACCGGTGCCAATGCGCACTTCAGCTTTTGACAGAGATATTGTGCCTTGGTATGCCATTGGAGTTGGTTGTAAAGAGGTGACACTATTTCTAGTTTCTCCTTTGTGACTGTGGAAGAGCGAGAACCTCGTTTGCCCCAGGAAAATACCTATAGAGTGTCTGGGAGTGTAATATACTACCTACCCAGTAGGCAGTAATGAGGCGACTCTGGTTACAAATACCATAAAGCGTAGCTATTTAAATCGACGAGCGGGAAAGCGGAAAACTGGGGATCCCCAAATGAAAATACGCACACAAGGAAGAATAAAGGCACTAAGATTCATAAAGAGTCCCGTCATATGGTGTATGCGTGTTAGGAGGGGCAGGGTAACTGTGCGCGTAATAATAGAGCTTTATATGTACTTGGGATCGTAAGATTCCCTATTGCTTTGCTTCCTGTTTGACTGGCTTATTGATCAGTAATTACCAACTAGGGTTTGGCACAACTACAGTCAAGGTTAATGTCATGTCCATCACTAAATTCAGATATTGGATTTGTATTTCTTCCCCGTTATGTCCTTATGTAGGTAGTCTGTAGTAACCCTCGATATATGTTCTTGTGCTTGCTACTTGGCAGGTGAAGAGATAGGTAGCAACCGGCATTGATTCATTATGGCCGGTTTAAATTTTAGCCCTTGAACTAGATACTGTACTTTGACAGGCGATTAGAAGAATTTTACAACGGTAGTGCCAGCTATGATTTCCCTCTGATACTGTAGAGAAGCAAAGCCTCGACCAACAATACATATCACATCTATCTTGCCGTAGGAGTAGGAGGTCATGGGAGTAGAAGGAATTGTGCTTTAACATAGGTAGCTGGAGAAGGACTGTGGGGGAAGCCCCTGAGTAGCTTTTAACGGGTATAATATTGACTAAGTAGTAAATCAGGGTATAAAAGAATTCAACATATCTTCATTTACTGTAAGCTTGCTGGCAAAAATAATTAGTGTACGTCTTTAACGAGTTGTGTGCTTGCAGTTTAAGATTAAAATCACACAAGTACCGCCAGGTTCAACAATCTGCTACATTTGACGGACGCTCAGTCGAATGCCTCATCCTCATCCTCATCCTCATATCCGTCTTCATCACCTTCATCGTCTTCATCGTCATCTTCGTCGTCATCTGCATCAAATGCAAATGAAATGTCCCCAAAATCCTCGTGATCCAGTTCGTCACTATCCTTAAGGATGTCGGTGATGGATCCGTCGACCACGTCAGCCACCCAGTCTTCGCTGTTTCGATCCGGCTCATCAGCAGAAAAATCAGCCGGACCCGATTTCAACTTCGTGGTGATTTGAGGCCCCCGCGAGAGATAAGGTCGTTGCAGGCACTTGTACCTTACGGCAACTACCGACAGCTTGGAGAGCTTGGCATCGCCGTGTTGGCCCTCCTTGGTTCCGCGGGACGCCTCAATGTTGACAGAGACATCCTGGAGTGCGGCAGCCGGATCCACGGTGCCTTTGGAGGTGTGAGTGTCTTGAACGCCGTCTTTTGTGTCCGCCGTGCGTGCCATGATGAAGCCCACGATCAGCCAGACGCGTGAGCCGCCACGCGCCAGCCACGTGTGAAGCTTTTCCTTGACGTTGGGGTCGCGACGGACCTGTTCGATGGCGTCGTCAGAGACAAAGAAGTGATATGTAACCGTCCCAGCTTTCACCTCTCGATCCCCAGTTTTGGTTGCTTCCTCCTCGAAACCGACAATCTTTTGAATCGTCAATTTCAGCTTCAGCGACTTGGATCTGGACACGGCCTCCCCCAATTTGTCAAATGCGTGGCTACTGGATGCTAACACTGCTGTGTTCTCTGATGTTCGCACGATGTTTACGTAGTTGCGGCCTGGCTCTCTATAGTCCATGACAACACGCCCCAGGATACTGTTGACAAAGGTCTGCTCATCTTCTCCTGTGGGAATCTGGACGTAGTCAAGATGGTGAAGGAGGTAGAACCGCTTCATGGTTGTATGAAGCTGTGCGTGGAAATGCAGCCTGCGATGTACTACTAGATATTCGCTCTCTGTAGTCTGTCTACACTGACAGATAATGCCAAAGGCAAGTTGTTATTTATCGGCCATTGATTCGGCCGGGCTAGAATCATCTGATTGCCGACACGCCTCGTAGGATCTGCAGATGACAGCGATTGGCGATGGACTGCTGGTCTTTGAAGGATCTCGTCCAATCATAATGTTGGCGCCTCAATATGTTTTTCAGCTCTTACCGTTTTTCAGCTCTTACCACTTTCAGCCATTGCCAGGGTTTCCCGCATTTACAACAGCATCGCAACAATAGGTTGTGACCTTGCCTATTAAGCATGTACATGTACGGCCAAAGGTGCAAACTGACGTGTCAGTGCAGCCCCATCCACCAGCCTCATCGCAGCAGTTGTGAGATTCAGCCAATACTAAAGCGCCACGAACGAGAGCGCGGGGACGAATTACGCTACATTGGATTACAAAGACGAAAGCAACATTTCAGAGTCAACACGCGCCTGGGCAAGTGTTTATATCTCCAGCACAACCGGAGACGTAAATGGCGTGTGGTCAACTCCAGCGTGACTCTGACTCTGCCCGTTCTTACACGGCTGCCGTGCAGTCAGGCTCGCTCTTTGATTGCCCAACGAGCAAGTTCACGCCGACTCCAGTATCCGTTTAAAGCGAGAACGAGCTGATCTTGCCGCACTTGATAGTAATCGAATTACCGTTACACAGTGATGGACCTCATTCGGATCATTGTGGCTCAAGCGCCAAATGCTGCAGTACTTCATCCCGAGTATGACTCTGCGTTGCTTGGGCTAACAGGCTGAAGGACAAACCGAGCGGGGGTTGCCATCTGAAGGTCCAGTATGGCTCCATTGAAACAATGTCCGAGATCACGGCCGATGCTGTGCAAGAGCTACTCCAGATGAACAAGTCCATCAAATGGTACATGGAGGAGTTTGTAATCCATCTTCCATTCCAAGAGCCCAGGGCCCAGGAAGTCTCCGCAAGCCTGGCAAGGTATGCGGCATTGTTAATCGAGGCGCTCCACTTAGATTTGGGTGCCCCGGATTGTAAACCTTTACATATCGTCATCCAGGTTATGGAAGATACCATAATCACCCCAGATGGCTCCATTGACATTAGTGCTTTGCGCTGGGAGGTTCTCCAGAACGTGGATCTATGGCCAGGTGAGGCCAGGCCCGCGAGCGTCTCTGTAGTGCGCCTTTCGGGAGTCCCAGCGAAAGAAGTTCCGGTGTTTTCGACTGACAACCCTGACTCGACATCGACCTTCAACATACTCGCACTGACAGCACGTCCACGTTCTGTAGACGACATACCGCATAGACTCATCACCAAGTCCATATACGATGTCGTCGACAAAGCGAACACAGAGATAGACGCCTGCGGCGGACCAACAGGCGAACGCCGCAGGACACTCAATATTGTGCGACCAGGCTCGCTGGACGCATTGAAGCGAGAACTAAACAAAAAACAGCGATACGATGTTGTTCATCTCGATCTACACGGCAAAGTCGAGGACCATAAGTATGTTCTCGTACAGGTGTTATTGCTTACTGTCTGTTCCAATGCTGACTGCCAAAGGGCATATGCTTTATTCATTAACGAGATCCAACGCGACGCCCACTTGGTCTCGGCAGAAGATCTCGCCTTGCTTCTAAGCAGTCACGGGGTGCGCACTGTGATCCTCAATGCGTGTCAGTCCGCTGTTGAAGGCGAAGGCCCCGCTGCCAATCTTGCCAAAGCTCTGATCCAACACGGCATCCATATCGTCGTTGCCATGGCCTACAAGGTCTTGGATGTCACCGCCAATCTCTTTGTCAGTAGCCTCTACGATCAGTTGCTGCGATTCAAACGGTCTCCTCTCCTTGCTGTTCAGGCTGCGAGGCAATGTCTCTTGAACAAGCGCACTAAGAAGACCAGCTACTTAACCGAGGTCCCTCTCGATGACTATCTCGTGCCATCAGTGTACATTCGAGACGACGACGCCAGTTATGTCAGTCGTGGGCTGAGTCTTTCCGATCTCGAGATGTTGAGGAGGAATCCACCCAAGCTACCTCCAGATAGGTCAGTCGACATCGACGTAAATCTGGTAGGGAGGGAGGGAGACCTCTTGATGCTTGAGACAGATCTCATGCTGGAGTCCTGCGTCACAGCTATCGAGGGGCCTCCGGGCGTCGGAAAGTCAGCTTTGATCAATAGTGCAGCAGAGTGGTGGAAATCGACGGCTTTCATCGACAGAGTCGTTAGAGTCGACTTTGAAGCCTTGCAGTCTCCTGAATGTCTGATCGAACTTTTCAACCAAGAGTTCGGCACGGACTTGACAAAGCAGGACACGCAGCTGGAAGATGCCCAGGCCAGAGGACGACGCATCCGGACAAAAATCAAGAACGTGTTGGCACCAGCAGAAGCGAAGCGGAGAGGTGGCGCGAGAGGAAGGGCCTCAAAGGCAGCCAAGACGAAACGCGAAACGAAGCACAAAAACAAAATATCAATCCGGGACTCCAGATTCCTTGTCATCTTTGACGGGGTCGAAGCCTGTGGCCCTCGCAAAATATCCGAGCCCGTCCTGGAATTGATAGGCTACTTCTTAGCTGTCTTCCGCGACGCTCAGGTCAGTCTCTCTGTATCAGATCTCGACCCGGCCGCCCAAGAGCCAATAGCCCCTAGTCCCTACAGGAGCTTTGTAGTAGTCACCACGAGACGCATGCCCGAGATCGCCGTTCTAAACCCACCAGCGACCAAATCCACAGGAACAATACCAAATACACAGCAAGCTCAAAAACATGTGCGCATGCTGGCACCCCTGGATGAGGACAGGGCCTTGCTGCTTACCAGATACATACTTGAGAAGACCAATCGACATCCAGATATCAAGGACTGGGAGGGCCTCCTTGTCCGGGGACAGCTGGGCAAGCTCGTGCAGGGAAATCCCCTAGCCCTCAAGATGCTGTTGAGCGCGTTCAATCCCAAAACCCACAATCTTGTCGGTTTCATGCAGGCTCTGTTACGTGGAGACAGCATATATCTCGGCAGCTTTTCGTCAGAGACGAATCATTATGTTTCAGCCGCACTTCCAGACTTGGCCCAGGCCGTAGACGACGTCCGGCGACTTCTTGACTCCGTCGAAAGATCTTCGATGGCGATTCAGGCATTCTATCCCTTCTGGGCTTCTTTCCAGCTCCAGACAATACAAGACTACCTCTCATATATTGACTTTGAGTCTCACAAGGATAAGCGAAGACCGATTAATCGGTGCGAAGTATTCGGAGACCAAGAGCTAGAATTTCTATACAGAAGTCAAGAACTTCCTAGATCCAGTGGCGATTCGGGCATGACAATCCTGCAGCCATTCATCGCCGAAGACTTTGCTGCCGTGGGAAAAGCCATGGATATACAGGGGAAATCGGAAAGCGACTACGTCACGTTGCATCCACTTATCCCGCTCCTCTTACGAGACGAGAGTCGCAAGACCGATGATGCATACAGCAGGGCGCGCGAAACAGCGCACGACGTGATGCCCAAGCTCTTTTGCTACCGTATCAAGAAGTGGCCGAAGCGTGCCGCGTACTGGAAAAAGGAGTGGAACAGCCCACGCGAGATACTACGATGGGAGTTTTTCGATTTTCTGGGCGCGACGTACCGGGCCCTCGACATGCAGTCAAGCATCCTCACTATCACCGTCCTTGTAGACTTGGCGCATATCACCAACAAGGCCCTGTTCTGGGATGCTGGACGACGACCGCTCATGGCGAGCTTTTGGCGAACGGCCACCGATAACATGCACCAAGATGCGCACGATATCAACGAAACGCCTCACCGGGCAGGCTTTGTGCCCCTTACCAACTCGTTGCAGCGACTGATGGGCGGTACGAGAGGTAGTCGTGGCGGGTTCAGCGCACGATTGCTAGCCGAGATGCTAGCCAAGTCCTTGCGCTTGCAACACGCGCTGTCGGCTGAGCTGGCGGAGATGGCCTTTTGCCTGGCATTGGTTGACTACAATACGCGCCAGGATGAAGAGGCCGCGCGCAAGTGGTTCAAGCGGCTAAAGGAGACGTACCACCATCGCACCAAGGTCCCTGGAGCAGACGGTCAAATACGACTCATGTTTGATGACATGCTGAAGATCATGGAGGCTTCCTACGCCGCATCGAGTCCGACCCAGAACTTCAGCGACGAGCAGATGGCAGCCAAGGCAGATGCCCGCAAGACTGTTTACAAGAATCTGGCACGAACAGGATTCGATATCAGCGGATACGACGCTGGGGCATGGAAGGCAGCAGCACTAAGGAACAAGGACAATGGCAGTGACGACGATGATGACGATGACGATGACGATGGCGGCAGTCATGGCATGTTAGGTTTAGGAAACTCTCCCTTAGGACGCGACGAAGGTGTCTTTGTGGCGATACTCCTAGCTCGGCGGCAAATGGAAGCACAGCCATCCAACATTGCGGAGGCAAGACGGCTTCTCTACAAGGCCTTCAGTAACGATCTCGAGGTTGGTGAGAGCCCTGCCAACGCCGCCTACATCCATCGAGCTCTCTCCGAGATAGTTGAGGAGAAAGCAGCGAGACTAGCACCGGGGCAAGCGATGGAGACCGTCAAAAACGAAGAAAACCAACGGGACTACTGGCGCCGAGCGCTGTACCACTGGGAACAAGCCTTACAAGTGGAAAGCAATGCTGGCTTTGAGAAGTCGGACGGCCAAGTTCAAAAAGAGACGGAGAGAACAATGATGTTGAAGAGAGAGGTAGATGGTCTTGGTAATGCGTTGGAAGCTGATTCTCAGACTCCTATTGACCCTTCTTCCTCAAAACGCGATAGGAAAAGGTTATGGAACCCCTGGAAGTCCTGGATGGCCTCGAGAGCAGAGAAGAAGGCACAAAAAGCCTCCATCGTAACCCAAGCCACGGCCAAAGCAGGAGGTGAGCTCGAGAATGCTCAAGCTACGCAGGACACCAAGCAGGCTTCACGCAAAGGCAAGGTTGCCGAGTACAAGGCTGGCGAGAAGAAACGTGGTATGAAGTTTTGGACCAAGGTCGGTAAGCGCGCTAAGACCAAAGGGCGTCCTAAAGTCGGTGCCGAACCCGACATGATGCAGCTCAAGATGATGGCTCTCGGGTCTCTGGAGAGGCGGGGGGCCAAGCCCGCGCCCGCGCCCGAGCCCGAGCCCGAGCCAGTTACGCCCTACCCAGGCATAATCCGCCGGTCGCGACAGGAGATGAGCGAAGAGGAAATAGCTGATGCGAAGGAAGCTTTTGCTCTCACCTCGAAGAATGGTCAATATATCACGCCCAGGGACATGGCGGCTCTCTTTCGATCCGTGGACCAACCAAAGAGCGACCAAGAGATTCAGGAGATGATTGAAGAAGTGGACACGACCGGCAGAGGCGTCGTGGACTTTGAAGATTTCCTAAGCATGGCAAAACCACACCACCTGACGGACACTGACAAGGAGCTGCGAGAAGCCTTTCAAGTATTCGACGCGGACAAAGATGGCTTCATCTCCCCAGAGGAACTACGTGATCGTATGCAGTTGCTTGGCGAGAAGTTAACAGATGATGAAGTCGATGAAATGATACGAGAAGCTGACCTGGACGGGGATGGAAAGGTCAACTACCAGGAATTTGTCCAGATGATGCGTGGGGGAAGCTGAATGATGGTAGATGTAGACTGAGTACCACCCAGATCGTAGAGTGCGTTATGTAAACATTGTGGGAAGATAGGCGGGAACATCGGACATGTCGAGCGACTTTCTTGCCTGGATTCCTTTGGAGAGCTTTACGCCATGATTCAGTCCATAAGCGAGCCCCCAGAGCCGCAATAAAAAGCAGCGCATGTGCAACTATAGCCAGCACGCCCAGTGTATTTCAGTGGTCTTTATGATCTTCAAGATGAGCGTGGTCTGTTGTTTTAGGAAGACTGAAGTTGATGGATTGGAGGCACTTGCTTCTGTTTTTTGGAGATGTCGCTCCTGGCGCCAACCTCTCCTGGTCTGTTGGCGTATTAAACAGAGCTAATGTACACCGACTATACATGTATAAGCGCCGGGACGTAAACAAAGCCAATTAATATAGAGTAGATAGCGTGTCAACATTTTAATACTCTGCCTTGGTACTGTGTTACTCTTTATAATTCACAGTTTTCTTCTCACTATATATGCGTGTGTGTTTTTTTATCTTGATTCCATTTTTTTATTTTTTTTATATATTCCTATACTCCAAAATACATTGCGTTATTATGTCTGCCCTTTTATCATAAGCTCGCGATGAAGCTCGGCGTTCTTATATACACGAAGAGGTCCAAGGTAATCTAGAATAGCTTTTAAATTTGCCAAAAGAGCCATTTAAACGTTGTGAAGATATTATTGCTCTGTATGAGAACGAAGATTTCGACGAAATATTTAGTACTGAGAAAGAAAGAAACTACGTATTACCGTGACACAATGTGGAGCAAATAACTAATGTAAGTCTCTCTTAGAGTAGAGCAATGTGAATATTAGCTTTAATTAGTCTAGTTTCTAGGCCTAGAAGAAATCAGAAATAGACCATGAGGCTGTGTGAAAAACTTGACCACAATATACATATATGCCCAGAGGCCGTAGAAGTGTCTGATTTACTGTAGAAGATACGATTGAGGCTATTTAGTAGTAGTGTTGTGGTGGGTAAAGTGTAGACACTAGGTGTGTAAGAAGGGTGGAACGTTCACTTGTGTCAAAGGTTCGCTTATGGGTTACGTTGGAACGAATTAAACCGCTCCTTTAAAAGGAGCTTTTACTCATTTGGAACACTCAACTGTAGTGGCACTACAAAGGAGGGTGAGGCATTTCTTTCGGAAAGGTCTTTTGTACAATTAGCATCCACTGTAATAGTCGGGTGGAAATTGGCCCGTTGCTGGTGTCTATTTTGGTGATCATGGAACAAGAAGGTCTGAGCCATTATAATAAGGCTCGTACCGAACATAAATACGTATAAAAGCGCGGACGGAGGCGCATATAAAAATTATCAGGTCTTCTTGAACGAAGGTCCAGTGCTATCATCGGCAGATCTAAAACCGCTGCAAGGGAGGAAGCCATCATGGCATCCTTACCAAATTCCAAGCCAGATCGGGTTTCGGTGAAGACGACCTTGCCCATCCCGTCCAACACCACTAAACTCTAGCCGTCAGCCAGTCACGACGGATCGCTTGATTATTCGGTCTATTGTTCCCGATGACCTTCAGAGCTTGCATGTGTTGCGCACGCAGCCGGAAGTCATGGCAAATAACCCTCAGGGGAGAATCGACAAAGACCTAGAGGAGACGCAGCGAAGGCTTGACCTATTCCTTCCCCCAAAGGATGAAGGGACGTTCAATTTTGCCATCTGTCTCAAGGAAACGGGCGAGATGATCGGTACCGGCGGCTGCTACAGATTCACCTCCATGTTTGGCTGGCCGATAATTGGCTACATGATTCGTAAAGAGTTCTGGAATCAGGGAATTGTAACTGAGTTTCTCCAGGCATGGTTGGACATGTGGCGCAATCTACCGCGAGAAGATGCGGAGATTGAGGTTGATGCGCGCACTCTCCTTGATGGAGATGGACCGGTGCTGGAGCAGATTGTCACGTGGGCAGTCGCAGACAACATTGGTAGTCAGAGAGTTCTCGAGAAGTCTGGCTTCGAGAACTTTCTGACATGGACGGAACCCGATCTGAGAAACCCAGAGATTAACGTGGACCTGAAAGCGTTCAGATACTTTTTGACTAGGTAGGTAAACACATGGGCAAACTCGAGCATGTGGATAATTTAGAGGAAGGTGGAATATTGTCTTGAGCCGGCAGAACCTCTTAATAAGAAGCAGCGTGTACAAGCATATACGTAATAGGTAATAGAACGTACTACCTAATACTACTCACAGTATTTAAGTAGATGCTATCTAGTAGAGTAGGTCATGGAACAGTCTTCAAAACAGAGGTGTGAAATGAGGAATTTATAATGGGAAAATAGCAAGTGACCGTCAACTAAAATAGAGCGCCCCTATAGCTCAGTGGTAGAGCGTTGCACTTGTAATGCAAAGGTCCATAGTTCAATCCTGTGTGGGGGCACTTCTTTTTTTAAGTATTCCTTTTATTTATTTACTCTTTTTTTTAATTTTTTTTCTTTCCAAATCAAAATTATCTTACGTCATAGCGAACACGAAGGTATAGGTTATGATGCAGTGGTGGGAGATTGGAGTGCTATGAAGATAGCTTTGAAGCTCGCTGGACGATGAGGTACCACACTTCTTCCAGCCGAAATAAATTAATTTCTAGCCAAGGACGATAGCACCGATAGAAAGAAAAGAAACTGCCCATTTCTTGTAATTAAAGAGGCAGCTACAACTATTCTAGTTATCGAGTATGGATCCTATCAAAAAGGAATCCTAAAATCGCTAGAGTGCCAATCGGACGGAAATGGTTCTCTTTATGACTCACCAACATGATATTAGTTTTTACATTTACACTGCGATTATATGCCCAACATTCTTTTAACCATAGATATTTTTAAGAAACTGAATTTCTCAAAAGGCCAGAAGTGATGCGTATAATATGAGCGGGCTTCATCAAGAAGAAGCATCGGAACGGAGATGCGTGCTTCCGACAGTTTAGCTTTTCTAGACTACCGATCCGCTTCCGTAATCAATCTGCACTGGGAGCAAAGCCGCCCCACTATCGGCGCGCTCTCATCAATTTTTTGTTTGAGAGTCCAGAGGCGAAAAAAAAACGTTTACAGTAAAAGGTAGCGACAGTTTTCAGCATTTTCTCTGCTATTATACTCTGACGCAGGAAGACTGTATTTCCGCATCACAGGTTTATTTAGAAAAAGTATTTGGAACCTTGAAATCACAAAAAGAAAAAGATGCCTGGACGAACAAAGGCGCAGGACGATACTTCGTCTCACGACGCTGATATGCAAGACGTCCCACCTTCTGCCCAGGAAGAGATTAGCCAGGACGCCGAAATGAGAGAGGACGCCGAGGCTGAGGAGGAGGAGGAAGAGGAAGAAATTGAGGCTCAGAGAGTGCGAATTGTACGGCAAGAACCTGGCATGATCGAAACAGTATTCAGTTCACTAACAGAGAGCACAGCTTCCCGGCTCAACAGACACTGCTGCTTCGTTTGAATTCGCAGATGAGGGTCACACACTGGGCAATGCCCTGAGATATATCATCATGAAAAAGTACGATTCCTTCCCTGGTACCACTGAGTTCATTGAAGCTAATCTTCCTTAGCCCCGATGTGGAATTCTGCGCCTACTCAATTCCTCATCCATCTGAACCCAAGATGAACATCAGAATACAGACATATGGTAATCATTCTCCTCCTGTTTCATGATGTTAATTCCTGCTGACCCTTTTGTTTGTAGATGGAACGGCTGTGAATGCCCTGAAGAAGGGCCTGAGTGACCTGCAGGATGTATGCGACGTAGTTGCTGAGAAGTTCTGGACAGAAAGACAAAACTTCAACGCAGAGCAGGGCATTGAGCGATGAACGATTAGAATGAGAGAGGAGAAGAGAGAGAGCAGTTAATGAAGACCGGGCTGCTGTTCAGAGTGGTGTATAGAACGGACATTTGTATATGGACATTATGCGAATTCAAGGCGTTATTTGGCAGGTTTTGACATAGGATCTTTACAGAGATATATTTACAAAAACAAAATTTCTTGCATTGTTTCTAATTTCGGCCCTATCAATCTTCATTAGCCAATATTCTTTATCCCGCACAGCGCCCCCTTGTAAACTCACCTCCAAGAAACCAGACATGAAGCTAGATGGGAGCCTCTTGTCTCCTCTAAAGTTGTCGTTGAAATAAGACAGGATGTGAGTCTGCTGCTTCCAGAAGTTCATTGTTTCCTACACCCCGCCAGTTATTAGCAACTCGTCCCCTTTGCCGTCTCTTGGCTCCTTTAATTCGCGGAAAGCATTCGCACCTGGTATTCAGCGTGGGATTTGAAGAGGAGCACATCGACGACAGAAAGGTCCTTCGCGTGTCGGTTTCGTTCAAACTCTTCTCGTATCCGTGTTCGGAGAACAGAGATGGGTAGAGGGACATTGTACATCGTCTGGATTTCAGGCGCCTGCATTCTCTCTATTAGTTCCCATTCCACAGTATAGCAGCATTCTTCCAGAAGGATAATTTCCAATTCTTCGTCGACGGATAAGTTTGAGGGGGGATTTCCTGGGACGTACGCCTCGGATCCATTCGCGGTAGGAAGAAAGGACTCGACGTTTCGCATCCGACCAGCTGGCGGCTAATTGAACCGGTTAGTTTCAGCAGAGTATGGAATTAGCTGTAAGGCTCACATTGCGCCGTCTTCTTGGCGAATTGAGTCGGCGTAATGGCCATGGCGGGCAATCTATGCTTCTCAGCGCAATCAATATAATGCCGTGACGTTGAGTTGATACCAATAAAGCATGCCCGCCTTGGAGCATCAAATGTTCACGTGATTCGGCGCCAACTCGCTGGTTGCGCCACACGATATTTGCCCCTCGCCTGTGGCTTAGCTCAGCCTTCTCGACGCGCTTCTGGAACTTCACTACTAAGCTCGCTCCTGGAACTCTACCTAGGCTTGCTCCCGATCTTGCATCAAGTTCCAGAGGCCGCATCTCATTTTTGCCTTTGCACATAGCGATTTACTCTGTTTATTCAATCACATCACAATGCCGGCCATCAGACACTCCTCAAAACGAAAGCCGCCGCCAGAGGGCTTCAGCGACATCGAAGATGACCTCTTGATCTTTGCGAACAAGATGAAGGATGCGCAGAATAAGCCTCCGCCTCCCGGCCCAAAACACATGGCGCAGTGGGAGATCTTCCAGATTGCGCATCAGAGAAGCCGCTACGTATACGATCTTTATTATGAGAAGGAGGCCATCAGCAAGCAACTTTACGAATGGCTACTTAAAAATGGATACGCTGATGCGATGCTCATCGCCAAGTGGAAGAAGCAAGGTTACGAGAAGGTGAGTAGTCGCTTGGCATTCTGCTTCGCTTGATATTCAATTGCGATATACTGACAAGTCAATAGCTCTGCTGTTTACGCTGTGTTCAGACCAAGGAAACCAACTTTAACAGTACTTGCATCTGCCGAGTACCAAGGGCTCAACTGAAAGAAGATAGCGATATGCAGTGTGTCAGCTGCGGCTGCAGAGGATGTGCATCTAGCGACTAATAGGGGGCTCTTGCTCCTGATTTCCGAAATTTTGCTTCGAATATACAGATATGAGCCGGAAAACGGACAGTCGAAGGCGTTGGGGCGTTGGGTATCAAGTTACGGTTGAAATACTCCGATAAAGGACCAAAAGAGAGAGAAAATATAGATTGGGTATTATGTTAAGAACGAATGAGGTACATGTCCTTTATTTTGGCTAAACACCATTCTTCCATAATGTTATGCTGATTATTTTCACAATTTCCAGTTCACTTCACTTCATTCCTTTCTTTACCTCCTTGAGAATCCGGGTCGGCCTCGGCCGAATCGAACGCTGGTTGGCACAAACTGTAACGCTGACATGGCTCCAGTAAGATCTGCCATATCAGTATCTGCTTTCTCCGGCTTCACTTTAACCTTATCCGCCGTAGTGGAAGGGTGTGATGGCTCAGATGGCCCTGATGGCTGTAATTTGTTATCGAGTTGTGACGCCTCATTCTCCGAGGTATTTGCATGGCGCCTTAACTCCTTCGCCTGTGATTGAGAACCAGCCGACGATCGGCGCCTACGGCCAGTTTCGATTAGAAGAGAACGCTTCCCATCAATGCCGTCCTTTGTGACGGCGAAGAAGAAGTTCTTCGGGTACATGTGCTTGTCTATTAGATGATGTCGCCTCTTCTGGGGAGTCATGCACTTGCGCTCGCATCCTTCAACAAAACAAGAATACTGAGCCATGTTAGAGATGATATTTTTCAAGGCACTGCGTTGAAGACATCGTATTTAGCTTACTGTGTGTTCTCCCTTCTCTCTAGCGACCCTCGCCAGGGGGTCATGGCACTCTTCAATGTGCACGTTGAGAAGGTGATCTGTTGGAAAATTCTTGCGGCATTCAATGCATCTGTTTGTGTGAAAATTGTGGTAATGGGTTTCGTAATCGTCGTAGAACCGGAACCCCACTGGTTCTTTGTGAGGAGGTAGTGAGCATCTCATGACGAATTCGGCTTCCTCGTCTTCAACGGCCGAATCAAGGCCAGCGATTTTCGAGACGGGTCGTAGATCCACGTCAGCGTCTGCGAGACGAGGAGAGTCTCCCTCTTTAGGGTCGAATTCTAAATGCTCTTCCGGCTCTCGTGAGCGCTTCATCTTTAATTAATATATGGTGAGCTATATGGGGCAAAATATTACTTTGATTCCCACCAAGACCAACGATATTATGAGTGAAGCAAGACGGGGGAGCGGTAAATGCAGATACAGCGGGACGTGGATGTGGGGGAATGTCAAATAACTGAGAACAACTAGGCTGAAAAACAAATATCCGATAAATCAGTCAAATGCATGCAAAAGGGTCGACACAGGGTGTTTAGATGAGGAGATGATGTTGTAAGTTGGGAAATGCCTGCCCAACTAGATGCGATGCTTGGAGTGGACTTTGCCCCACATCCTAGCACGCTTGTGCAGGTCGTTAGCGCTGCTGGGTCTAGAGCGAGATCGAAGTGTAGGGCAAAATCGCGTCTATCGCCGCCTACAGCACAGTCAAATTCCTCTTTTTTTTTTTTTTTTGGCGATTCGATACTTGCTCTGTAACTAATCCTAGCTGCAGATCAACGGAAACTAACGCGTTTGCACAATAAAACTGGGTAGCATGCTTGGTTGGGAAGAGTTGCGTTGGACAATGCCTACTAGGTATACGGAAGAGTTGCAAGTACATCTCCAGGTTAGCATCAAGCCCATCTACCTACAGGTAGGTAAAGCATTATATGAAATTGAAATTGCGCGTTTATCTGAAAATTTCCTGTGTAATTTGCTTCAACTATATGCCTTGCATTTCAGTTACCTTGGCAGCCACAGGTGTGGCATTTGTTACTTCAAAGGTGCTCAAGAAAAACAATATATGGAGAGTTCATTGGAACTTGAAAATGGTACAAGTATACCTAGGTACAGACCAAAAGTAACATAAAGCATATACCTACATGTATATAATTGTACAAGTTCTTTTCTCCTCCTTAGTATCGAGACTTAAAAAAACAATGAAAGAAAAGGGAAAAAAAATAAAAATAAAAAGTGTAAAGTCCTGTAACTTCGCGGATATGATTTTTTTTATCAACATCTTTGCACAATATTCTCCTGTTGGATGTTTGTGCCTGGGAGAGCGTCCTGCAATAAGGTGTGGCTGCGTTGTTGCCCAGCTAAAAAAAGAACAGCCGAAGAATTCCCACCACAATCAGCGCAGTTAACCTTGAGGGGCTCAGAAGCCACTCACTTAGTTATCGCCATTCTCTCATTTTAGAAAAAAAATAAAAGTTTCGTCGCAATACGCCGCCACCGAGCAACCCTACGGCATAGGTAAACAAACAATAAACACCCTCGAGCTAGAAGATTTTTGGTCCACATATTCCCGCCGTCACCAATGTTTTCTCTCCCAGCTGCTTGCCCGATTCCCACCAGCCGAGTTCGGTACCAGCTCCCCCAATCCGACGTGATTCCGAGTTATGGACTGTCTGGATCTTTGCGATTTGGATTCTCGAGAGCATGAAACGATTGCGTAGCTAAAGGTCTAATATACCCCACACCATCACGCCATTAGCCAGCATCACATCCACCGATCTTCGGGCAACACGAGCCCGTCAACAACATGGCGTCTTCCAATGCCCCTCCAGCGAGCCTTGCGTGGCGGTACGTTTACCCAAAACCTTGATATTTTCTGCGATGCCCATCTTGCGCCTATTGATTTATGGCGCAATATGTTGCGTACTCGCGGGTTGTGGACAAGACTGATATTTGTGACATAGTGACGCCCAGAAGTTACGCAAGTATCTAGCACGAGACATCGGGAAGCTCCAGCCAGGAACTGGTTCTGGAATCGACATTTCCAAATTCGAAGCGGTTGACAGCCTTTTGGAGAAGTATGCGACCCTGTTTATTAGAGTAATATGGGAATTTAGCTAATGCGCTCGCTCGTTTTTAGGTTCCGCCTCGCTTGTGTATCCACCATCTTTCTCGATTTTGATTACGCCATCTCCCAGAAGACGGAGGAATACTTGTGGCTCATTCATACCTCGATTAATGCCGAATATCGACGCATCTTGGGCCGGCTCAAGCAATCTTCCCATGCAGTCGAGAAGCGAAAGGTGGAGAAGATGTACAACAACTTCCTGCGCATCGCCCATAAGTTTTATAAAGGATATATCCAGCGCCTATCCGCGTACTATGATATTCCAGAGCTTAAACGAATCGCGCAAGGCATCGAACTTGATCAATTGGCCGTCGAAGATACGATTAGCCCGGTCTCGGAAGATTTGCAGCGCAAAGTCCTATACTCTTGCCACCTTACCCTGGTCCACCTGGGAGACTTGACCCGATATCGAGTTCAAGCTCGGCACAAGAACTCTGGCTACGAAGGGGCCTTGCTATACTACGGACTGGCTCACCATCTTCAACCTCAATCAGGCTTCGCTTTCCACCAGATGGGAATTATCAATCTCGAACAAGGCAATCACCTGGACGTGGTCTATCACTTTTATCGCGCCTTGGCTGTCAAAGGCCCTCATCCCAATGCTCAGACCAACTTGGAAGCCGAGTTTAAAACGGTTCTATCCCCTAATGGATCCAAGTCTAGACATGTCACTGCACCACAAGATCATTTCACCATGTGGTTTGTGAAGTTGCACGCCTATTTCTATAAAGGAGAGGTGTTTCGTCCTCAGGAAGAGCTGGAGGGCGAAGTGATGCACCGACTCGAGATGGCTTGCCGAAATCCTGCCTCTTCTAACGTTCTCTTGAAGATGGCGCAGGTTAATATGCTGGCACACTGCATAGCCTCAGCTCAATATAAAGGTATGTGATAACGTGCGCCAAAATGGTACTGCTTGCTAACCAATCTTGAACAGAAAACCAGACGGAAACTTCCATGCGCTTTTACCAATACACACTTCGCTTTAACGCCAAATTTATCTATACATTTTGCAAAGCCTTCGAGTCTGAGCTCAAAGAGGCTCTTTCAAACGCTGAGGGCCTCGACCACCATTTGGATACTTCCGAAGAAGCGCCAGCAAAGACTTCTGTCATTGAAGCCCTTCTCCCAGTTTTGCGGGTGTATGGTATGTGGCTCGCAGCCCGCCGGACCGAGATATCCAACGTCGCAGATGCGTTTGGGGCAATCATTCCAGAGATGATTCAAAACATGTCGAGAATCCTCACTATACTTTGTGCGGAATATTACAGCCTGGAAAATTTGAAATCTTGCCCATATTTGCTTCCGGAAGACATCCATATCCTGGGATTTCAGCCACTCAACGAAGAAGATCTTCCTGAACATTGCAGAGTCTACTGTGACGAGGATGGAAACCGCAAACCTTACCCCCACGCCCTCGAAGAAGGCTGCGGTTCGCCATCGAGTGAAAGAATAGGAAGAATCCTCGATATCCTCCGCTGCGCGTATTTCTTGGCCAACGACAGCGCATATCCAATGGCCTATAGAATCGAGGGAACTGCCTTGATTTTTGACTATCAGCCAGTTACCGAGAAGGCACAAAAGCCACAAAAGCCACAAAAACCACAAAAACCAAAAGCTCAACAGAGCAAGGAAGTGGATACAGCTCAGGTTGTTAGCGTTTTGAGGGCCGCTGATAAAGAAGAACCAATTCAAACCAACATCATCTCCCAAGACCGGGCGATGGCGATTCCTGAGCTGGAAGCAATAGAAGTGGCAAAGCCTCCAGTATCAAGCCGGCAGGAGGCAAGTCGACTTTTGCTGGATGAAGACGATGACATTTATGAAGACTCCGAGGCTATGAATCGAGGGGCTGAGACGGTTCTCGACATGGTGGCCCCTTTCTTGAGACCACTAACTCCTGTTGAGGAGCCTTCATACGGAATGCATACGTCTACCGCAAATGATGTATTTGGCTCATTCAACACAGAAGCAAGCCCCACGGAATCTATCGCGTCGGGAAAGTTTGCGCCTCTTCCTTGGGCCTGGTTCGGTACGCCGAATCCACATGGCGCCCGTGATCCGGCACTGCCTGTGAGCCAAAATGCTCAGAACGGTCGCCGAAGCACAACGCACTCCCCCAATGCGTCTGTTGCGGCAAGCCACCCCCTTGAAGACCCCTTTATTACGCCTGGCCGCGATGTGCCCGAGAATCTTCCGCGAAATATCACAAACGGAGTTGGTAGTCCACCAAACACATCTTCTCGGAGATTACATCGGGAACAGTTGCTCCAAGCCTTTAGCAATGGTTCGAGCAGCCCACGCATGTCATCCTTTAGCCGCTGGTCGCACAACTCCAACGCCTCGAGACCACCGGCAGCTATGGCGACAATGCAAGAATCGAACCATCAGCCGGAATGGACAAACCCGTCGAGTGTTTCTTCATTCTCTCACCCAAGTAGCCTCTACCATGGCACCCCAGCGAATGGTTCACAGTACAACATGCAGTTTGCTGTAGACCCAAGTCACGACTTTCAAGAAGCTCTTCTAAGAGAGACTAATCAGGCAATGAATAATCATTTTCAAATCGATAAGACGACATCGAATTATGACAACGCTGTCATGAGATCGGCATACCAAGGGTCGAGCTAGATGAAGGATATACAATCATGGGACGATTAATGTGTTGCAATGCTTGTTGAACTCTTTTCATGGCGATTGGGATATTGCGATTTAAATTATGTGATGACGATTAGGAATGTCAGGGGCCCTTGTGTGGCAGCGCATAAATGCATATGTTCTACAGCGACATTCCAGCAAATGCTATTTCTTTCTTTTTCATTTGAGGATGGATGATTCTGGCAGTGCTTAAGGTTCTTGGAGCAATGTTAAGAGCATGGCCTAGACAGGCAAATGAAATGGTTATTCAATCCGAAAAACGAGACTATTGTGATGCACAGCAAAATCTGGTCTATCATTTATCATGAAATAGATTGAAAGAATCGAAAAAAATTCAAAGACAAGAGTGGTCATGTATCGTGGAGGATGCCGACCTGGTATGCAAAGAGAGCCCACTGCTTCGGGACTCTCTACCTTGTTGATGCAAAACGCCGTTGTTGAAACCTATGCCCTCCGTTTTAATCCCTCAACGCCAATTCCTTTCCATCCCAACCGCGGGAATGGATCGATAAGAGCAATGTGCTATCTAAGGCAATCTAAGAGGATGCCGAGTAAGCCTGCTTGGGGAAGGGGTATCTAAAAGGAATGAGTTAGCTCAGGGGGGTTATATGGATGGGTGAATAGATGAATGAATGAGTGAACGAGTGACGAAATGGGGTTTTTTTTTGCAGCATAATTGTGAATTATATGGGAGCATGCATGAAGGAGAACAAGTAGGAGAAAGAGAACTTACGAGGGACCAAGCTCCTGAATGCTGAGCTTAGCTAGCCACTGGCCCTTGTCGACGGACTGCTCCAGGGACTCGCCCTCGACAATACCAGCCAGCAGACCACCAGCAAAGGCGTCACCAGCACCGTTGGTGTCGTTGATGAGAGCAGGGTCGATGGCGCGGACAGGGATCACCTTGATCTCGTCCTCGCCCTGGATAGCGACCAGAGTAGGCTCGGTGCCTTGAGTGACGATGGCAATACGCTTCCTCTGGGTGTTCTTCTTGGGAAGGTTGGCCAAAACCTTGACAACGTCCTTGGGCTCCTTGGAAGGAAGGTCGTGGGCAACAGCGTAGGCCTCGGCCTCAGCCTCGTTGCCGATGATGTAGTCCCAGTAAGGGGCGCTGGCGTCAACGACCTCCTTGAAGAACTGGGGGATGAAGGGAGCAGAGAGAGAGACGGCGAAGATCTTGTTCTTGGCGGCGGCTTCCTCAGCAAGGGCCATGATGGCGGGAGGGCAGACTGCGAATCATTGCGTTAGTACTTGTGTCTTAATGTAATGGATGGATGCAAAACAGATTTGGTTGAGCGTTTCTTTTCTCATACTTACCGGTGAAGTGGTAGCCTCCAATGTAGTAGACCTCGGCGTTCTCAACGAGAGCCCAGTTCTCGGGCTTCTTCAGGTGGTCCAGGTCGTAGTGGTTGGCAGCACCGAGGTCAGTGCACAGACTGCGGTTGTGGCCGGTGATGACAACACCGCATCGACCGGTGGGCTCCTTCTCGTCAACACGGTACTCGACACGCAGACCGGCGGTCTTGACGGCATCGTGCAGAGTAGCGGCGTACTTGTCGTTGCCGACACCGCCAAAGTAGACGACGCTGTTGGGCGGCAGGATGTACTGGGCACCACGGGCGGTGTTCTGGGCGGCACCGCCAGCGATGAGCTTGGCATCGAAGTTGTTGAGGAGATCCTCGTAGAGGCCGAGGTGCTCCTTCTCGGCGAGAATGGCGTCGTTGGCCTTGAGGTTGTACTTCTTCAGAAGAGCCTCGTCACCGACGGCCTGGATGTCTGTGATTGCGGCGGTGTCAGCGGCCAGTTGCTTACTTGGGCACAAATAAGACAAGAGTAATATTTGCTTCCGGCTGCTTTATTTTTTGGGACGAGGGGTCCTTCAGCAAGTAGCTGTTTCAATACGTACCGAGAAGAGGGTTCTCCAGGCAGACGAGGCGGAAATCCTTGGTGGCAGCCATTGTGATTGAGGTATGAGAGCAAGAAATCTACAGAAATCTTTTTTTACTAGGTAAGGTAGAGATTGATATGGGATTGAGGAGAAGATGGGAATTGCTCCAGAGGGGCTCGCAAGTGCATGTGGTAATTTAGCGGGACGTGGTTTTTTTTCTGGGGCCTGTGCTTATTTTGGAGGGGTGAGGACAGCCCCTGTCTTTTGACTGGATGAGGAAGCTTACTTGCTGGGGTGTACAAGCTGGTGTCAATATGGCAAATAATAAAAGACGGAATTCTTGTCAATTGGCCGTTGAATTGAATAAATTTGTGATTTTTTGAGGAAGAAAGCCCCAATTATTGCTGCAATTCCCAATATCTCAGAGACTGAGAAAACCACACAATTAAAAAATTAAAACAAAACGCGCCTTAGGCTGAGGCTAGAACAGTGCCTGTCAGGTTAGGGATCTTCCGTGCGGGCGGAGGTCGGCGACTTTCTGAACTTTTGACTGGCTTCCTAGCCTCACTTCCATTGGAGGATTTATTGCGTCAGATAATTGACAAGGTACTGACGCGGAGCAAGATTCCTTTGACTGCGTTACTGTAGAATCAATCTATGTCCCAATTGAGTTTGGTCGAGTTCATCTTTGATCCTTTCCTGTGTCTCGGTTCTCGATTCTGCTCCAGCTGGTTGATAGCTATTCTCCAATGGGCAAAGGAATATAAATGCAGCCACATATCTAAATCTCGATAATTGTCCCGATCCCGAAGAATTAATTGGAAAGTGCCATTTGAGCGGGATATGGGGTTGATAAACGGGGTTCAGGGACATGGATGATACGACATGTTGAAGCTGGCAGACAGAAATAGTGTACTCAAGACAACGGCAGAGTAATTAAACCCATCAAGTGTTATGCCGTATTTAGGCTTGCTCTCCTCTTAATTCAGTCAATACTTTTTATACCGAGTCAAGAAGGAGCCACATGTGGGAATTAATGTTAATTACAATGGATATCTAACTTTTTTTTATTATGTATCCTCACTGTATGCGCCGGCTCATTCACATCGGAAGATTGCAAGGGAATCTGGCTCGTAGTTTGTTTTTGTTTTGCAACGAAATGTCATAATAGTACTTGCCAGAGGAGCCGTGTCAAGTTTCGTTCCTGAGCAGTACCATCCATAGTAAGAAAGCCACTGAACACCATCCCAATGAGACCATGAATTTTAGCCACCTTACTCCTTTGTCTTCTGAGTACCACGGAGCAGACCTGTCCTTCTGGCAGCAATAAGACCGGCCTTCTGTCCCTGGACGGCGTACCGTGAAATGGTAGAGGCCTTACCAATGTGCTGGTGGTTACCCTGTTGTGGGGGTCAGCGTCTGCGTTATTCTGTCTAATCAAGCGGGGAAAACTTACACCACCGTGAGGGTGGTCCACGGGGTTCATGGCAACACCACGAGTCTTGGGCCAGCTGTTACGCTTGACAGCGAACTTGTGCTTGGCACGAGAAGCCTCTGTTCAAATCGTTAGCATCTAGTCCCCATATTCCCCACAATAATTTTCTCTCTCCATTTCCTCCAAAAACAGGACCAGTATAGGGATTAACGTACTCAACAGAGGCTTGTCGGTACGGCCACCACCGGCAACGATACCGATCATACCACGGGATCGGGAGTGGACGACCTTCTTGGCACCGGAGGGCAGCTTGATACGGGTCTTGCCCTCATCGGGGTTGTGGCCAACAATGGTGATGTAGCCACCAGAGTTACGGCCCAGAGTACCACGGTCACCGATCTTCTCCTCGACGTTGGAGACAACGGTACCCTCAGGCATCTCACCAACGGGCAGGACGTTGCCGACGGTAAGAGCAGCACGCTTTCCGGCGTAGATGAACTGGCCAGTGTACATGCCCTCGTTGGCGATGAAGGTCTCGGTAACCTGCTTGTACTTGTATGGGTGACGGAATTGCACCTTAGCAAGAGGAGCACCACGACCTATATGCAAAGAATTCCCCTCGTTAGCCCAAGTTCCCTTCGTGAATTCCATCTCTAATCGGGGTTTTTCGATGCTCGTTCGGAGACTAACCAGGGTCGTGGATGATGTCCTTCACGATACCGCGGACATAGCCGTGACGTTCGGCGAAATCGAGGTTGCGGAACTTGGCAGGGGCCTTGTTCAGGCGGGTGTTGGCCGCTGTTTTCGAAATTGTTAGAAATCTCGCGGGACGCATTCAAGTAATTCGATGTATATCGACGCGGCGACTACTCACTGAAGATGGAGCCACGGCCCTTTCTCTGGTTGCGAATAACTCTACCCATGGTGACTCGACGTCGCTGGCTGCGATGTTTCGGGTAGCTGTGAACGGGATTGATGTCAGTGCTAAACCGCCAGCAGGGCAAGAGGTTCAAACTTTACCTGGCTCCGGCCTTGGTGTTTTGACAAAGAGGCGCTCGCTTGCGACTTCTGATAATTTTTGTGTGCGGGACCGCTGCCACAGATGAGGAGCCCTGACCACGTGACCGAAATTTTCCGCCGTTCGCATTGGTCCACTCGGAAGTACCTTGTATCTTTGTATCTTCCATCCTCCTAGCGCATAACGTACTCGTACTGGACCCCGACAAACCCCACATCCTTTACTCCGTATTTCTCCCATGAGCGAAGACCTCAGTGACGTGCTGCGCGATTGAGCGTCTTCAAGACTTGAGACGCGTGGCAGAAAGTGCCACGGAAGCAGCGTGTTGCTAAGCACATGTCACTGCATGCACTCGATGTGAAATTCATCCTCTTGCTAACCTTGTGTGTTTCCTGTTCTGTCTTAATATCTCTGTTCCCGCCGGATGAAAGGGCTCGACATGTGACGCACGCCTATCTACCTCTTATCAACGAAGCACTACTCTCATCGATTTATGCGCTTGCTTGGGATCTTTCACTGAAAATATCTTCAGTTGCTGAGCCGCACCCGGCCTAGCACCCGATGTGATATTCTACTTCGTGGATAACTGCTATTCTATCTTTCAGGCTACTAGGACAGTCTAACCAAGTGGTTTAGACCTGCGCCATGATTGAATTACATTACTAACAGCTAGACATATGCTCTTTCTTTGCGACATGGATGCCGCTATATTTTCACCTACGTGAAAGATGGTTGACCGCTTCACTAAGCTGCTGTGGTGTCTCTGACACACTGCCAGTGGGGTCAGGCCGCAGGTTGAACCATAATCTCCAGGAGTACGACTCCATGCGTGGCGATCATCGCTATCGCCTTTAGTTGGGAGCTATGTCAGAATTCGACAAAATCTTGTGCCAGTAAGCCCCCTTGTCCCATGATGTAAAGAAAGATATCAATCTTCCATCTTTTTGACCTTTCCAATCTTGAAAATCAACGACTGACGATGCGTATAGGGCTGGCATAAATTGCCTCATGCATGATTTAGCCGGGTTGGTGCACACCTCAGAAATATTATTTGTGTAGCTTTGGGTTGCTTTGCTGGCTCTGGATACATCGGTGTTGCCATGGCTAAGCCTATTGCGAGACTGTCCAAAAATGCATGTGGTGCAGCGCTGGCTTGGATGCGGGGGAAACTCCTAAAATCCAAGACTGATGGAAATCTTGGATCACCAAGTCATGAAATTGCGGTATGAACGACATTTGGCTGGATTTGAACATTGGCGACCAGGTTAATCAGGCAGCCTGGCCCAGGTTGGCCAAAGCTCTGCCTACTTTGGCATTGCCGATACTCTGCAAAGAACCAGAATGAGACGGGATCTGGGGCTTCAGGCCTCGCAATGGCATGCGCGGGCTATGGTTGTGCCGAAATACGGCCTGGGTGTAAAGACAGATGAACAAGTTAGACATCTAAGACGGGAGACTGGGTTCCAGGCGTCTTCTAATTGCATGATTAAGGCTTCCTTGCTTGACTACGTGACTGGCGACTACCACTTGATAACCCCCCTTGGCCTATCAGAATTGATATGTAGCTAGTGCATCCACATCTCTTCAACAGACGACGTGCCTCATCCACCTCCCTCCTTCACACACTCGGCACTTCCATCGCCAGAAGCCAACTCTAGCGCCATGGCTGCCGCAGACGACGATTCCTCTGATCTTTCTTCCTTGTCGTCATTATCCCCCATTCCCTCGGATGATGAGTTGGACGACCTCAGTGATGACGCGCCGACCGGATCTAAGTCGGGAATTCTGAAGTTCTTCCCCAAATTATCAGAGAAGCCGCCAAAAGAGCCTTCGCCGCCGCCGCGCAAACGGTCGCCCTCGCCACCTCACGAATATGTTCTCGCGGACAATCCAGACATTGCAGTACGTAATGACTTGTCGCAAACGCTTTTTCCTGTCCCCCAATGCACGCTGGTTTTGCCTGGCAACGGATCGCGTTTACAGCTTTTGGCGACGCGAAATTTCGCGTGCAGACGTCATCGGACTCTACTAACAGCCGCAGTTTCTGGTAATGTTTAGAAGCCGCTTCAACGATGCATTCCCAAAATCGCTTTCGCATTTCGGACCGCAAGAATTAGAACGAGATGTTGTCGAACCCATACCCGGCGATCGAGCAGAACATTTCTTGTGCGCCGTTCTCGGACTCCTCCTGAACCGGAAACAAGATATCAAGTATGGTTTATCTTGCCTCTTCCGACATTGCGCGAATCGCTGAACTAATTGATTTTTCTTTTCCTCTTTCTCCGCATAGAGCAGGACATTATGGCAGAGCATTGGAAGATGCCATTGCATCTCACAAAAACCAATGGCCGTCCTCATGGAACGATAAAAGCCCGCTGTCCGGCGGGGGCACTTTTAGCTCTCTCAGCCCAACCGAAAGAGTGAGTGCTCTCTTTATAACTCGATGAAAGAGGCGAGAGGCCTTGGAAGCAAAAACAAGATTGGCTGACCCTACTTCCATAGTTGAATCTACTGCGCACCCTCGTCCTTTGGGCCATGTCCTCGTCCGATACCCTCAAGAGCTTGATCAACCAATCCTACAAGCAAAACCGCCACGAAGACGACATTAACCAACCGAGAGCAGTTCAACCATGGGGCTCTGACGGAGATAAGCGTCGTTACTTTTTGGTTGAGGGGCAAGACGACACTGCCTTCCGCGTATATCGCGAGAGTAACCCTGCTGGCGCCAACCGAACTTGGTGGAGCGTTGCTGGAACCATAGAAGAGCTCAAGGCCCTCGCAGAGAAGCTGGAAACGAAAGATGGAGGCCCTAAAGCTAAGAAGCTTAGCCAGAAAATTCTTCAAGCCGTCCCGCGATTCGAAGCCGGAGACGAGGTAGCACCCCCTTGCCGATTCTACACCTTTTCATGAAGCTTGAACTAAATAAACTATAGAAACGGAAACGACGAGAATATCGACAGATGCGCAAAGAACAGTTCAAGCGCCCAGAGCCTGGATTTTCATTATACGAGGGTCGCACTCGTGGCAAGCGCATGAAGTATACATATTCCGACGATGAAGACATGTTCTCAGACTCGACTGGTTATCGACGCTCAGCTCGCAATACCGGAACACATACGCCAGCAGAAACCGGACCTGTCACTACATCAAGCGGTCGAACTATACGAGCTCCCCCTCGGCTTAACGTGACCACGGGAGAAGACCTTGCTTCTGGTGTTCAAGATCTCGAAGTTGCTGAAGAGACTGGAAGGTTGCGTAGATCGGCAGCGGCAAATCATGGAAATAATGACGCCATGGATACAGATGAGGAGAGCGAGGCTGAGTTTGGTGATGATGAAGAGGATGTTGATGCTCAAATTCCTGAAGAATCGGAAGACGAAGATGAATTCAAGGACGAGGCGATGGATGAGGAAGACTTGGAAATGCAATCCCAAACTTTGGTGGTGAAGCTCTCGGTAACTCCACCTAAACTTAAGGGAGTTCTCGCTCCAAGCGAGTTGCTTCCGGCCTCAAATGAAAGCGATGTGAAGGATGTGGCGGCTGGTCCGCCAGACACGCCTACCCCAAACCAACAAGTGTTTGAAAGAGAAGTCTTGGTTCCAACACCCGGCCCAAAGACAACCGAGAGGCATGTTACCCCGGAGGCTGTTGATCGACAGGCTTTGGGGCAACCATCTATCTCATCGACCTCATTGGCGTTCCGAGGTAGCCCTGAAAAACAACCGGCACAACTGGTAACCGGAAGTGTTAATATCGGCAGCCAGGAATGAGAGACGCCAGCTTGCCTTGAATGGCTATTAATGTTTCTCAACGGAGTTACGGTCTATTAAGCGACGGATGGTCCGACAAGTTTATTAGTGTACAATCGGTTGAATCTATGGATTTTAGAACGGGGACATGACAACAGACGGAAAATATCTACCTCAGCGAGGGCCTGCAATCTGACCTATGAAGCGCAAACAAAAGGGTTTTCGGGTGTGGAAAAATGGGTCTAGAGGCCAAATGTTTTTGATTTCATCTATACTACTAGACAAAAGGGGACAGAGTGATGACCTTCACATAACTGATAAGATATTAATATACACTCATGTAGGACAGGTATTCGTTGTTCTTTTGTTTTAGATGCGTCTCCTGGAATTGGGCTGGCTCCAGTTGTTCACTCCAGACCACCATCTCCTAAACCGAACACCTACTGAGTCGCCATTTACCCTGACGCTCTTGTTCCAATGCTGCCATCCGGCCATGGCCAAGTTGAGCAATACACCTTGAGCCAGGGGCAATAACACCTGTTCACCTGATCAGTATTGTGCGTCAATGGGGCTGGCCAAAGAGAGTCGGGGAATACCTGGCTCTTTATTGTAGTGAGCACTACTTTCCACCACGTATCTGCTGACTCGATGCTACGGAGATAGCTCTGCTCGAATCGCAAGTCTGGGAGCGGCGGGAGATTGTAGTGCTTCTTCGGAGGCCGCAGGACGCTGTATGGAATATCATGATCATCGTCGTCCAGATGACTGTGCTTCACCTCATGGATGTCTACTAGCTCTGACTTGTCGGCTGCAGTGGATGGCGCAATGTCTTGTCGAGGATCGGGATGTCTTCTGATATGGCCGGCCTGGATGGTGCTGGCGACCTCGGTGGGGAGAGATGAATCCATTGTGAGGAGATGGGATAGCCCTGCTTCAGGCCCCAATATCGATACAAAAAGGTTACCGAGTCTTCAATCTCTAAGCCTCAATTCTCGTCCTGCTTGGAATTCGTCGCACGCGCTCCCAAGATATCGCTATACGTTATTCCCGAGGTTCGTCCTGGGACCATTCAACTCATTGACGGAGTTTTGCCGGGCGGTGAGGATGGAGGCGAAACTGGGCTGACTGCATATCTGTCTTACGGTACCTCTGTGACGTCGAGCGCTTACCTAATGCGCCTCCGTGACTCAGTGGTTGTCGGCCCGCCCGTTTTAGGCGGGCTGTGGCCTGGAAAGCCTATGGAGCCTAGCCTGACAGCGTGCTGGATTTTGGCTTTTTAGCAGCCTGGAGGAGACCCCGTAGCGCCCAACCAGCCATTGGGGTAGTAGGGTAAAAATACCACAACCCAAACTTGCATCTCGCATCCAACAAAACAACCGCTGCTCTCCCTCGACCAGCCAGTGTCACGCTCGCACGCGCCGGCGCCCTCGATTTTGGACCTGTCAAAGCGGCGGGATAAAAAAAAATAGTTTTTTTTTTCTCCCAAGCGCCTCTCCTTCAATTTCCTTCACCATGAGCGAACCTCAGAGCGGCGAGGCGGAGAAGAACGTGAGTTTTCCCTCTAAGAAAAAAAAAAAAGAGCGAAAATACCTGAAAATATTTTTGGCCCCTGATTTGCCCCTCCTTGCCTCGTGCCCCGCGCTGGCATCGAAAACGCCAAATATGCAACAGCGACATCTAACAAATTTTATCAAATAGATCGAGATCTGGAAGATCAAGAAGTTGGTCAAGCGCCTCGAGGCCGCCCGAGGAAATGGAACTTCTATGATTTCCCTCGTCATCCGTACGTTTCGCCCGCTGCAGACCGCTTTCGCAATTGCTCGATCGATGTTGCTAACTATCACACAGCTCCCAAGGATCAGGTGTCGCGTATCGCAAAGATGTTGGCTGAAGAATATGTATGCAATAAACCTCATTGATGCTCAAATCTGTGATATGGATTTTTTTTCGCTGACAACCCCGCAGGGAACAGCCTCCAACATCAAGTCTCGTGTCAACCGGCAGTCCGTGTTGTCCGCCATCACATCGACCCAGCAGCGTCTTAAGCTGTACAACAAGGTCCCCCCGAATGGCCTGGTCGTGTACTGTGGTGAAATCTTGACCTCGGAAGGAAAAGAGCGAAAGGTCAACATTGACTTCGAGCCATTCAAGCCTATCAACACCTCGCTGTATCTCTGCGACAACAAGTTCCACACCGAAGCCCTCGCTGAGCTGCTCGAGTCCGACCAGAAATTCGGCTTCATCATCATGGACGGTAACGGTGCACTGTTCGGTACTCTTAGTGGCAACACTCGTGAAATCGTGCACAAGTTCTCCGTCGATCTCCCCAAGAAGCACGGTCGTGGTGGTCAATCCGCTCTGCGTTTCGCTCGTCTTCGTGAGGAAAAGCGTCACAACTACGTCCGCAAGGTTGCTGAGTTGGCTGTGCAAAACTTCATCACTGCTGACAAGGTCAACGTCGCTGGTCTTATTCTCGCTGGTTCCGCCGATTTCAAGAACGACCTCAACGCCTCCGACATGTTCGACAACCGTCTGGCCGTCAAGGTTATCAAGGTTGTTGACGTCTCCTACGGTGGTGAGAACGGCTTCAACCAGGCCATTGAGCTGTCCGCTGAAACTCTTGGAAATGTCAAGTTCATCCAGGAGAAGAAGCTTATTGGCAAGTACTTTGAGGAAATTAGCCAGGATACTGGCAAGGTCTGTTATGGTATCGATGATACCTTGAAGGCTCTGGAGCTTGGTGCTGTTGAGACTCTCATCATATTTGAGAACCTTGAAATCACCCGCTGGATTCTGAAGGATAGCGAGGGAGCAGAGGTAATTCTGCACACTACCAAGCAGCAGGAGACCGGCGGCCGAGAGAAGTTCCTGGACAAGGTAACTGGCCAAGAGATGGATATCGTTTCACAGGAGTCATTCCTTGAATGGATTGCTGAGCACTACAAGGATTTCGGTACCACTCTCGAGTTCGTGTCCGACCGATCAACTGAGGGCAACCAGTTTGTCAAGGGATTCGGTGGTATTGGTGGTATTTTGCGTTACAAGGTCAACTTTGAACAGTTGGCAGATCTCGACGAGGACGATGATGACTACTACGACGGTAAGAACATGACATATTCAAATGCGCAATTTTACGGTACAAACGCTAACTCAAATGCATAGATTGACCAACCGATTCCCTCGTGGAGAGCGAGGGACCTACTCAAGTCAACCCGTCCGCGCACGATGAGAGCGACGTGCCTCACGGCCCTTCGGGGTCAGGAGATGTCGCGCCGTTGTCATTTGCTCAAAGGAGCTTGATGCGAGGCGCTGGTCGAGTGCCTTCCTACCAGGCCCACCAGACGACTCGACCAAGCCCACTTCGCGCAACTATGACGGCCACTTGAGTTTCATCATTTAAAGAAAGAGGGTAAGCTTGCACAACGTGCATATATGCACATGCGTATAATGCATCTATGCACCTTCTTTACATGGCCTCAGACTAATTCCAACCTTTCTTAGATGTCGTCTGCATAGCTGGAACCGGCGTGATGATGGGATGGAGTAGATGCTAGGAGGCGCCTTCAGACAAAAGGGAATATTCGTGCTTACGTGTCCTTACCGTCTATTATTAGAGAAGAACGCGTGGCATTTCGACTTAAAAGTTGGCATTTCGATTTTGCCTACAGACCGATTTCGAAATTAGATAGCTCTCATCTGCAGGACAAAAAAGCCAGGAATAGAAATTGACGCTCCTTTGTTGTATTAGAAGATGCTGGTTTGACATTCAACCAGTTGTGAGCGGGCGTGAGCAGGCGTGAGCTGTGAATATTCTCTAGATTGCTGATATTACTGAATACCTACTACGTGCTTGCTACCGTGCATCGTGCACGCGACTTGATTGCTGCGCCTTGGTGGTCGGAATAAATAGTACGTATATGACTACGTCATCAGTTTGAATATAGCGGTGTTATCGATACGCCGTAGCTGGCGAACCTAGCAAACAATAGGTTGTCATTTCGCTGACCCACACTAGGTAATAGCATGCTACTGGGGGTTTTATGTGTTGAACCTCCTAACTTCTACGGGGTAACGCCAAACTATAACTGCCAACGTGCACCTTGGCAAACAGATCCAAATCACTGGGATTTATTTTTGCGGATACTGCTCTCAATGTCGCACTTGAGGTAGCATCTAACATTTTATCGTCACCATGCCAGAAGCTGCTGGCACGACGGCGACCGCGCCGAAGTCCGCAGACCGAGCTGTCCCTGTAACTCTCAACGAGGCTGTCCTCGATTCCCCAACGTTCCGCGCAGCCGCCACTCACTTTGCCGATCAAGTCGATGCAGTCGAGAAGTGGCTCAATGGCTATGTAGGCTCGACGTCGAAACTTATGAGCGGCCTGCTCTCTCTCGAAGACACTATCAACAACTATCTCTCCAAGACGACTCCCTTCCCCGACAATGTCATCGATAATGACTATACACTCCTGGCCCTCAAGCGCACCAGCGAAGGCATGCGAGAGCTCTGGACGCAATTGCTCAATACGCAAAAGCGAATGGAGACCGCTGTCGTCGAACCCATTCGATCGTTTCTGACGGGAGAGCTGCGGAACTTTAAGGAGATAAGGAGAAGCTTAGAGCAGACTCAGAGAACCTATGATACGACTCTCGCCCGTTATGTGTCGCAATCGAAGACAAAGGAGCCTTCCGCCCTCCGCGAAGATGCCTTTGCTGTATATGAGAATCGAAAAGTGTATATTCAGGCTGCAATGGATTACTGCCAGCTCGCGCCTCAACTCAGGTATTCGCTAGACCAGCTGCTGGTCAAGGTCTGCTGTGATATATGGAAGGAGATGAGCCGGGCTAAAGATGCAGCTTCGAGCGCTACCCGATGGGGCCGAGAGCTGGATCGTGTCCGCGGATGGGCTAAAGAGATGGAGCTGTCGGATAATGTCTTCAGGCGGGAGATGCAGAATGCAAGAAAGGAGGTCAGTGATACGACCTTTGAGAGCTTCAAACCTTCTCGCGAAATCGAAGATTATAGCACCTCAACTGTGGCATTCTTAGGATCGCGCGGACCCGTCAGCGTACGCCCGAACGAGGAGGGCGGTGCTGCTGTTACCGAGAAACAAGGCTGGCTGTTCTTGCGGATAGTAACCGGAAAGCCGGTCAGGTATAACTGGGTTCGGCGGTGGTACTACTGCCGAGATGGTGTGTTTGGCTGGCTGACTCCTGGCACACAAGGTGTTTTGCAAGGAGACGAGATTGGAGTACTGCTTTGCAACGTCAAGCCGGCCGCCGGCGAAGAGCGACGATTTTGCTTTGAACTCAAGACAAAGAGCCGTAGCATGCTGATGCAGGCTGAAACGCAGAAAGAACTGACTGATTGGCTGGAAGTTTTCGAAATTTCGAAAAAGAAGGCTTTTGAAGCCACCATGGACAGAGATAATAGCCCACTGGCTGGTGGTGCCGACCCAGCATTCTCAATATCTGCCCCAAGCATCCCGGAGTTTTCGGCCAAGGGAATCGATGCGCAAATGGGATCGTCCGACGACGTTGTATCAAGCGCAGATCGTACATCCACCTTGGCTGTTCCCGGAGCAGACGATGGCTCATCTTCCCGACGAAGCTATGATCCTAACGGGAACGGATCTCGTCGATCCATCTCAGCACTTGGACGGGACCTGGCACGAGAGGAAGGCGAGAGCGGTCGAGAACACGCAGCAAGGATCATCCAGAAGCTTGATCTTCATCGTAAAGCAACGTTCAGCGCCAGCCCTGAGCCTACACTAACAACTTCCAACTCATCAGGAGGCCTGTCCAGCATAATTTCCGGAAATCAGAGCTCTCAGCTTGTAGGGACTTCCCTGTCTTTGACATCTTCAAGCCAAGCCAAGCTTACGGGTGTTGCGCTTCCACTGCTGGACAACAAACCCGGTACACTTGCGCCTCCAACCTTGGCCCGGCCTCCAACAATCACAAGTTTCAGCCGTACAGCTGTGCTTATCGCCGGTGAGCGAGGCCACGTCTTGGAAGGCAAGAAACTGCCTACATCGGTTATTGCAAACTATTGGGGAACCAACATGTGGGGAATAAGGCAGCCTGAGCCGGCTGTGACGACCCGACTTGATGATGACGATCCCATTGGTGTTGTTGTGTCAGAAGACTCGCAGGCGACGACGCCGCTCGGTGAAGCAGTACAAGCAAAGAAGAGTAGTGAATCTTTACCACCTGGCTACCCCCCTGAGCTAAGAATCCAGCACGCCCAGTTCAGGCTTCTGTTCCCCAATGCGCCACCCGAGGAGAGACTGGTGCTCGTATTCCGAGCAGCTTGGTCGAGTTCGCTAGAGGGTAGTTCCAAGAGTGAGCTACCTGCTGGTGACGGCAGAATCTATTTGACAGCAGAGAACATGTATTTCTACGGTCAGCAGATGGGCTTGGTGACAGCATATAGTATCCCCTTGGATATCATCACCGAAGTAACTGCAGCTGCTGGCAGAGACTGTGACTTCATCTTCCTACACTTGAGTCGGGAACTCAACGACACGGGGTATAAGAGGATAACCATCAAGGTGTTCCTCGACGATCTTCAGCTACTCCATGCCCGTCTCAACCTCTTGGTGGACAATCTACAGGCAGAAGAACCGCTTGACACTCTAGAAACCATCAGAGCGTTGCTTAATATTGATCAACACGAATATGATAAGGCAAGCCCTAGCGCCGAGAGCTGGGAGGAGGTATCATCAAGCACGCCGATGGATAACGGCACAGCATTGGGAAGGCCAGTAGAACGGAGCACAGGCGATATTCCTCGCCTGATAGCTCCCTCCTCTGGACAAAAATTCCCCCTGAAGCTGAATTTACCCAAACACGAAGTCATCTATGAGCCAGATGACATGAAGGAGATGGCGGCCGAGAGACACTTTGACCTAAGCGCAAAGGCATGCTTCCACGTCCTCTTTGGAGATAAGAGTTTTGTGTTCCCGAAGTTGTACTTTGAGCATCGTGCAAAGCAGATTGCTCAAGGCCCCTGGTCGGCTGCAGCCGAAAAAGAACCATCGAAGCGTGAGTTTCAATTCAAGATAGACTACGTCGATGTTTTTGGTCGGTCAAAGACTGAGGATATACGGGATTTCCAAACAATTGACGTGTTTAACGATCATGTCACATATGTGGTTACGCATACAAGAACAGCGTGGCATCTCCCCCATTCCCAGCTCTTTAAGCTGGTGACCAAGGTGGTCATTACATATGTGGCCAAGTCAAAATGCAAGTTGGCATTTTACGTGCGCATCGACTGGTCAAAATCACCGCCGATATCAAAGAGCCTAGTGGAACGCCAGGCTCTCCGTGACGCGGCAAGCGATGCTGAAGAGCTTGCCGAACTAGCTACTGATCAGATTCACAAGCTGGGCTCAAGAAGTCGTACCCATAAGGCTATTCAAGTATATGGCCAGGTAGGCCAGCAAACCCAGGTGGTGGTCTTCTCGCCAGCACCTACCGACGCAAGGAAGAAGCAGGCCATCAAGCCTCGCACGCTTACAGCCATGCTGTTCGAGACGGTTCGGTCTCTCGGCGAAAGCGTTGTCTCCTCCGTGATTTTGTGGATCATTGCGGCATTGAAAAAGATATTCGATGTTGTAACCGCGCATCGGGTCATCTTGCTATTCCTGGGACTAAGCATAGCTACCAATTTGATGCTATCTTCCACGGAATCAATCACTTGGTGGCAGGAACGGAGAGCGGCGAACTTTATGCGCCGAGTTGGCGTATCGCCGAACCACATGATGAGCAAGGCGATCTATATTGCCGACTTGCATGAAGCGTCCGGCGCCAACGATGATGAGTTGGCCCCATTTCCACAAAACAGTACGTGCTTCGGCACGTTCAGAGAAGTCTTGGATGCCACGAGTATGGATTCTCCATGGGAGACAGCGGGAGCTTCGCTGTCTTTGCCGTCTAGTCGAGCTACGGCTCGTCGGCTGCGTAAGACACGACAGAGGCTGGGAATGTACCGGCATGATTTGCTGGTTGCAATGAGAGTCGTCAACAGTGTTGAGCGGGAGATGCTGCAATCAGAATGGGAAAACTGGCTGGCCAACGAGAACTCCCTCTGTGATAACCTCGAAGAGATGTTGCATACTGATGGCCGCAAGAGCAGCGGCAAAGACAATGGAAATGATGAATCATCACAGAAGCCTATGGGCTCTATACCGCCGGAACGGAGGAGAGCTCTAGAGGCGTGGCGTGATGACTACTGCGGAAGTTGTCGGAGGGATCATGCGTCTGCGATGCACGCGAGACGGCTGACCAACCTATAGCGGCCATACTTTGATAAGCGGCGCTGATGGAATATTATATTGCATGGGAGTGGATGTGCTTTAACAATGTTGTTTAAGAGCAAGCGACTGTTTCGGCTAGTTGGGCGGGTGGGTTGAATTGTTTGTTTTTGTCGTCGTTTTGTTGCTTACGTTGTTTTACTTTGGAAGAGATACCAGACATTTCATCCTTCGTTTTCGTTCTCGGTCTGACTCACTCGTTTACTGTCTTGTTTTTTGTTTTTTTGAAATTCTTCATACATAGATAGCAAGGGCATATAAGCATATATATACACGTATAAACCCGGTGCCTGGATTGTGAAACTCTGAATCGAATGCGAATGCGAGCGAGGCTATCAAAGTACCAACTACCGGTGGAAAATGGAGTCCGGAGCAGCCGGCCCTGAGTCGGTGGAGTCGAAAGTGCGAGCTCCGTCTTTTGCCACGGCAGATGACACCGGCGTGATTCTAGGCCGGCCAGCCGCTGCGGGATCGATCGCTACTGTGAAGCTGTGAATCAGCAGCTCTGAATGTGCTGAGCATTGGATTATGCCATAGCTCTGCAGATCCTGGCAGCACGGGTGCAGATGGACAGGCATCTTCACCAACTCGCATCTATTAGCCACTGCCGAGCCTCAATGGGTCGCCCAATCTGCCAACACGCGCACTAATGCAGCATTCCATGACTGCTCCATTACGGCATGCATTTTCAATAGAGATCGGGCTCAACTGTCCAGGGGTGGCCCCTGTGTGACGTGACGTCAAGGCAGCTTCCGCGGCAACAGGCAAAAGGCTTCAGCACTAAATAGGCGTCCCGCCTCCCCGGAGCAGTGTATTGTAGCGTCTTCCGCAGGCCTATAGCATCGAGCTCGACCTCGGATCTCACTATTGCCCGCTGTAAGCTTTGCTGGCTTAGCTGGCTTAGCAGACTGTTCCACAGCCTTCCCTCGGCTTGCCAGGCCGGTTGACGTATGTACCGTCGCACCTTGGCAGACTTCGTATAAGTGCAATCAACTCTCCAAAAAACGAAACTCAGAAAATGTCACAGTGTATAACAGTATAGACACTGTATTTTCTTATTGACGCTTCATTCGGGCGAAATGCCAGCACTGCAATCGGGGGTGCGCACGAGTCCTTAGTGCTCCTATTCATTCTATTGTTTCTTCCGTCTGCCGCATCTCTGTTCCTCCGTGCCGGTCATCTAGACAAGGCTGACGTCCCGTGATTTTGCGTGCGATTGTGCTTGATATTTTTTTTTGGCTGTTTTTGTACCGCATCCTTCGAGCGCCCTCCATTCTCCAGCAGCCATGGTGGCCCATCACGAGCCATTGCGGGCAATGGGGCCGATCGAGTGGGACGACGTCCCCGTTGGCAACCTCAAGCCGTTTATGGACGAGGTCTTCATTGATGCCCAGACCGTCGCCGAATCCATTCCCTCTTCAACCACAGCCTCAGCAACTGGAGCAGCGGCGTCGGCAATAGGAGCCGTATTCGAACAGGCCGAGAAGGCGTATTCGCAGCGGGAACCAGGGTCCTCGATTGCCATGGCCCAGAAGCTGCGAAAGGAATGGAAAGAAATCAAGGTCACCCAGAACAATCCGTTGAACATCAGCGTCTATAAGCTTGGGGCGAAAGATGGCAGGGGAGCGTGGTTTGCCCGGAGGAGCGTCCATCACGGCCTAACGTTTGAAGAATGGAAAAAGGGAATGGAGATGGAGTTTCCCGAGACACTCAAGGTGCAAGGCTCGCCGGGCAGTGGTAATATTCGAGGCATTGGCGCAGATAAGCAGGTCGAGAGCCAGGAGGTTGAGAAATCGGGACACTTGAGTGGTAATTATCATCCGAGCTGCCGTATATAAGTGAGCCGATCCATACTGACTTAGATGGGTTTTCACAGTATTCCAGCTATCGGCTCAATTCCCAGGACCTACGGCGCCGAGAGATTTTATAACACTGCTGCTTACAACTGACTTTGAATATAAACCGGCGGATCAGCAGGCGCCCCTTCGGCAATATGTCATCGTATCAAAACCAATTCATCATGAAGAGTGCCCTCCACGACCGGGAATAGTTCGCGGATCCTATGAATCCGTCGAGATAGTCAGAGAAGTACCCATTGAGAACGGCCTTGCGTCAAAAATATCATTATTATCATCAGACCCAGGCTCCGAGGAGGTTCGGAGCTCCAGCTCGGATTCACGGGAGCATCAATCCGTGGCTATCGAATGGCTAATGGTCACGCGAAGCGACCCTGGCGGCAGTGTGCCGCGCTTTATGGTTGAAAAGGGCACTCCACCCGGTATCGTTGGAGATGCTGGGAAATTCGTCAAATGGATAACAGCCATATCACTGCTCAGCTCCAAGAGTGGCGAAAGCCTATCCGAAGCGGGGAGCCCAACAAAGCAAAGCCAAGAGATTGCAACGCCTCCTGAAAATGGGACACCTCCCGAAAACGGGACCCCCCAGATACTTCCTGTGCACAGGCCGAAACCTAGTGTTGATTCCAAGAGGAGAGAAGAGTTGGAGGCCGCAAGAAGAGAGTCGGTACAAAGCATTCCTAGTAGCAATGGTATATATGGCATCATAAACGGAGTGTTTGAAGCGGCATCATCCGTCGTTGCCAGCGGACTACGAACGCTGGGAAGTCCTGCCGAGAGCAACACCAGCCTAGAAGACTTGGAATCCAGAGCCGCAGAAGAGCGCGAAACGGATGCCGATGTGACCGATTTGAGCGAGACATCATCCATACGGACATTTAGATCAGCCCTCGAAAGGACCTTGACCGAAGACAACCGATCCAAGAGCATCGCAGGCAGCAATTCCGACGAATCCAAAGTCCAAGGAAAGCAGCTACTAGATAAGGAACTCAGGAAGCTCCAGGAGAAGCGACGAAAGCTAGATGAAAAGGCCGCCCACATGCAGCAGCGCTTGGAAAAGAAACAGCGCGGTGGAAGGGAAAAGGACGAAACGGCAATAGCCAAGATGCGCGAGAAGCACGAAAAGGAGATTGCCAAACGGGAAGCCAAATACAGGCGGGAGCTGCAAAAGATAGAAGACAAGCGTGTGCACGAAGAGCGCAAGGCGGAGGCCCGCAGGCGCAAGGCCATGGAGCGGGAAGAGAAGATGAGCCTCACGATGGAGCTGGAGAAGACGAGGGCGGAGAGAGACGTTGCGCTGAAGGAGGTTGAGATTCTCCAGGCGCAGGTTCAGCAGCTTCAATCGCAGAATACCATGCTGACGGTCAAGTCAGGACGATTAAGTGGGCTTAAAAGGACCCCTACCTCCTCATCTTCTAGGAGCTCGGGGATAGACAGCATAAAGGGGTGATGACTGCGGTGATTGTCAAGCAAGAGGAGCATGAAATATTTCGAGGGGGCGTCAAAACCATTAGTTTTTTTGTCTTTTGTCTTTTTTCTTTTCTTTGAAAGATGCATGAATATTTGTGCTACAAAATAGGGAAACTCGGAGCATTCTGGCGCATACATCAATAGCGAATATCGGACCGGATGGGTAATATTTCCTTTTTTCTAATTACCGTCACGGATATAGGGGTTTATTTAGTTTACATTGTAATAGGATATATTTCTTTTTTTCAATCCTCATATTTCATATCCTTTGTACTATGATTGACTTTCTCATAGTCTATTCTATTCTAAATTTTCTATAGCTCTCCCAGCGGTTCCATAAGCAATTTCGAAACGTGATGGTGATTTGGCGATTTGAGAAAGTCTCTGAATTGTGCAATGGCTTGTCGTAATTTCGAACTGCCGTGCGTTTCGCTCAATACCACAGAGCCACGGATAATAGATGTGCAGATGGCAAAGACGGATGGATTTGAAGCCCAGCCCAAAGGACCGTCTTCTTGCTCTAGGAGTTGCTGTACCTGTGTCAGACCATCAAGAAGCCATCCGTCCAGCTTGCGGAGAATTTCGTCCTCTTCCGGCTTTCCTTCATCCCACTTGAGATTCTGGAAGACGGTAGCCCATCGGTTGGCCTCGCGGACCTCATCGATAAACAAGTTCTGCTCTTCGACTGCGAACAGCGAGTCGTCTGCCCTGAGCGCAGCAGCAAGTTGAGCACCGGGTGAACCCCACAACTGGTCATGACGATATCCGGCAACGCGGCTTGCGGTAATAGCCTTCAAATCAGTACTAGTACTGAAGTGCTGGATGAGCCACTGAAGGAGACGGCTGGATGCTTCCAGAGGCACCAGATTTTGACCTAGAATGCTCTTTGCTGCAGCAGATCCTGCTTCTCGAACTTCATCGTCATCGTCATTGAGGGTATCATATAGCACAATGATTGCAGGGAGATATTCTTCGCGGACAGAAGTTGCTCCGGCCACGCTGAAAAACGAGCATAGAGACTGGGCAGCTGCGAAGCGGGTATCGAAGCTCTATAGATGAGTTAGTACATTGAAAATATCTTACAAGAAAAGGTGGCTTAAACTGTCACTTACCTTGTCGTCTGAGCCTGCATCAGCCATCATTGTGCCCCAATTCTTGAATGCCGTAGCCGGAAGGCGTTGATATTGGTTCATGATGGCTACTAAACAGCCGCTAGCTCTCACAATAGCATTAGAGAGCGACGGATTCAGTGAGCGTTGTGGTAGCATGTTCCACAGGTTCATGAGAGAGGATACAGGTAAAGAATCGAGCTTGTCTTCCGCAATAAGCTGGTTCATCAATTCGACCAAGTTTTCAATAGCCACCACCTTAGGTTCTGTAAAGTTCGTTCTAAGACAAACATCGATATACAGATCACACAGGGCAATTCGAACTTCGCTTGGAGTTGAGGTGGAATGCCACAGTCTGGGTATTGATTCTAAAGCAGTAGCCATGGTATCGGCACCGAGGCGGCTCTCGAATAATACAGCCCTTACTTGTTTTACGGGCTCCTTATCTTGGGAAGCAGAAAGTATTTTGCTTATAGTACTTTGAGCTTTGAGCAGTGCAGACCCTTGTGTCGTTGGTATCAGGACCCTGGGTGGTTGTAAGGGCTGAGATCTAGAGATTTGGGATATCCATATCATGTTGACAACTTCTAGATAAGCGGAAATAATGTCCGGACAGTTAACATAGAGACTGTCAACGTGGTTTGTTTCGAGGAATGCCGTCAGTTCAGGCAGGTCAGCTAGACGTTTGTTAGCATTTGTAGCGGCAGTGAACGACGACTTGTCAGGCTGTACATACCTATAAGCCGATCCAGCGCCACCTCATTGAATCTTTCAATAAGAAACTTGAGGGAAAGCAGGACACCGTGTACATGGTTTTGACTATTAAAAGTTTTGTCATTTATTGCCTTGCGAAGCAAATCTTGAACGACGCTAAGCCACTTGTCATGTAGCAGACAGGAGCAGAGAGTCCTGGCAGCAATCTCACGAACGTGCCATACAGGACTTGAGAGATAGGCAGCGACATAAACCTGAATCTCATCTCGCAAGAGATCGGGTGGTCCTGCTCGGCGAATGATGTCCAAGGCCGGGAAGACCGATTCAGCAGATGAAGTTGCGTTTGCTGATGTCACCATCGTATGGCCAGATTTGAGAAGACTTGCTAGTACGGTTGGAAGGGTAGGATAGCGATGGTAGGGAATTCGGTTGGCTTTCCCGTCCCAACCAGCTTCAATCATTGCTTTGCTTTCTTGAGAGCCGAAGAGACTGTCAATCAAGCTGCGAAGGAAGATTAAGCCACAGTTACGGATGGCCCAAATCTCCGATCTAAGCCCACTGGCAGCCAATTCAAGACACCGAGGAAGATACTTCTCAGATTTGTTGCCCATAGATGTCAGCAACGAATTCTTGAAGATATCTTTGAGACAGTTATAAGCGTGAACTTGGGGCAGATTAGATCCGTCAGTTTCTACTACGTGCGCCTCAATGCTGGCAATTTCGATAAGCTTGGCCATGGCATCTTCAAATGATGGGTTGGATCCATTTGCTGAGAGAATTCCTGTCATCATTGACGGGATACCAGCAGATCGTCGAGTAGTAGATCTTTGGCTGAAGATTTCTTTTAGGGTGCCCTTTAAAAGTAAATATCAATAAAGCTGTCCTGTATATAGAGGCATTGATAGGAAATTTTGCATCTTACCTGGTACCAGATCTCCAGCAGAGATACCTCGCCATCAACGGGATCCAAATGTTTGGTCAACTGGCAGCACGTTGCAAAAGTCGCAGCCACCGTTGTAAATGCGCCGCGATGCCTTAAGTTGGCCAGTTGCGTAAATGATAGATTTCCAATAGCTTCAAACGCTTTACGTGATGGAGTGACGAGTCCCTCTCGGGATCGATTTCTCATACTCTGCACAATCGTCCGCATCAGATTACTGGGTTGCGGTTAGCAAAGGCATATATAGTATACCTATATATAAGAAGCTTACCTTGACTCATGAACAGCACGGAAACTATAGCTCAGAAGACCTTTGGTATCGAGGCCCTCCATGTCTTCCATCTCTTCGGGTAGATGGCCTTCAGGAGAGTCATCGCAAAGAACATCGCTCACAGCTTTCCACACTCGCTCACAGCAAACAATCATCCTCTCCTGCAGTATAGTCGCGGCCTCTGCCTCAGATTTCGACAGTTTCTTTTCTGAAACAGCCTGCCAGGTGAAGGACAACGAAGCAAAAGTACTATGCAGTGGCTGTTCCAAGACAGCTTGTCCCAGATCTGACTCTGCTCTTGATATCTTTTGATCTAGTGTATCGACAAGCTTTGAAAGTAGTCCCAGTCGCTCATCTTCAGTATCTAAAAATTTGTATAATAATTGCGAGGCTCTGGCGACACCATCAGAGTGATCAGCCCTGGCAGTTCGAACTGACACTTCTTCAGCTCGGTGTAAGAGCTCCTGAAGCTCCTTTGAAGATTTTTGTTCAGACTCTGCAGAGTTAAGAGTGAATTTTTGGTATCTCTTGTCAGCATATGCCTGGGCCATGGCTAGCGAGGCAATCTCCCGAACGTCGTCGAAGGGGTCCATTACTAGATCTGCGAGCACTCGAGCCCACTTCCCATCAAAATTGTCAAAGAATAGTTGCTGATCATCCGCTGTTTCCCAGGTTTTTGAACGCTCTCCCTCCATGCGGAATATCGCTATTAAGCACTTCAAGGATGTGATGTGTCGCTGATAAGAAGCGGTGGGTGATAATTCGGCACATAGGAATCTCAGATACCAGTGAAGGAATTTCTCATGATAATCCAGGCAAGATACTAACTCAGACTCTGACCATGAAAGTATGTTAGTGCGATATAATGCTGGCTGGCTGGCTGGATCTTTCGAGGCATTTTTTCTGGCCTTTGCCCTTGCTCGTGGAATGCTCTTCTTCAATACCGAAATTGCGCCACGAACTCTTTTGAACATGTCCTTTGATCGAGCACATACTTCTACTCGGAACTTGGCATCTGGATCAGCGAAGAATGTGGCCAGATGTTTCTTGAGTAGCTCCAAAGTGGTAGCGGAGTATGGTCGTGTCGTTGACGGTGAGCTAATAAGAAGACTGAGCGCTGATGTCCGAACCTCGTGTGAGGGATGCGTCAGAACGCTTTGAAGTGCATTTTCCTGTAGAGTGATGGATGAGTTATCCTCTATTGACTGGTCGCTGCCAATATCTAGCCATCGTTAGCGTTAATCTCATTAAGGGCAAGCTCAAGTTCTTTACATGGTTCTTCAACAAGTCCAACTTTCTTTCCAGTCTCCAAAGCAGCCAAAGTGAGAAGTGCACTTGCACCAAAATCATCAGAGCCAACTGCGATAGCTGAGCTAGACTCATTTTGATTCACATGCTGCAGAAACTTCAGACTTTCCGGTCTATCGGCCTTGAAAAGGGGAGAAAATATGTAATTCTTGAAGTTCTCCAAAAGAGTTGGCTCTTCTGATAGAAAGTCGAGCAGCCACTTATGCCATGTATCTATACCCAAGCCTGTGGAGTCTTCCTGTCCCCTTTGCCGCAGAGCACGGAACAGGCTCACAATGAATTTCCCGGCTGCAGGGCAAATGAAGTGTAACCGAGTCCATTGTAGCAGCTCCGTCGTAAATACTCTCCATAGCTCAATATCTTTAGCACCGATCAATTCTTGATGATAAGAGAGATGAGTTGCTTTGACGTCATCCAAGTTGAAAACTTTCTTGAGGAGGAAGTAGTCAAGGGTCTTAAGAGCTGACTTAGCCACAGGCTTAGTAGAACGGCCGATTACGATGGAGATAAGGTTATCCAGGAGGGAATTTCGTATATCCAGAGCCGCTTCGTCATCAGGGTTCCTCCGGAGAAGCTGCGCTATCAGGTCCAGAACAAGCCTCATAGATCGATGATGGTCAAACTCATTCCAGTCAATGTAGAAATCGTACAGCCGAAAAGCTACATTCCGAGAAAAGGCCCAAAGCTGAAGCGTCTGTGACTCGGATTTGGAAGCCCTCTCCACGAAGCCGCAAAGCCTCACACAGGCGTTACCCGAGACAGATCTGGGTTGGGCGGCTTCCCCCAGAATCGTATCGAATATTTTTTGAGCATAACTACATACGGCTTAGCAAAGCTACATAATTTTTGAGGCAGTTTTTTTCTTTTTTCGGTGAACTCGCACCTCTGTTGGCTTTCCACATCCTGTTCCTCAAGCCACTTTAAAACAGGATTCGGGTTACCGAGCAGATCAACATGCTCAGGGATCAGTAGACTCGGCATAATAGGCGAAGATTTTGCCCGTTGAGTCACACCGGATGGATGAAAACTTTATGAAGAAAGGATCGGTGCTTTTCAGTGTATGGATCCCATTCCAACACATCAATTTCGCCTTTTTTTTCGCCCTTCTCGCCTTGTTTTAGTCTCTACAATGCTCGTCTATAAAGTTTCCCATGAGTCAAAATAGGAAGTTTAAGATGGCACGTGTTTGTGCACGTGAGAAAATTTTGCCCTGCGCCGCACCAAGCGCGCACGAAACCCCACTGCGCGCTCGATCCACAATTCTAGATAAAAATCATCAGAGTCCCATACCTCTCGGTTTACGAATCTCAACCAACCACCCCAAGTCCTGATCACCATTAGATACGTTTGATTCTATTGGGAGACTGTCAAAATGTCTAAGATCTCAGTCGGTACGTCTTGCACTAGGGGCGATGTATCTATTGCTGTCGACCAGAATAAATGCTTCGCTTCGACTCCTCGATAATTTTCCCCCACGGTGCTAACGATCCACACAGCCAACGTCCGGACTCAAGTCGGAGAGCTCCTTGAGTACTCCAACGAGACCAAGAAGCGTAACTTCCTCGAGACCGTCGAGCTCCAGATCGGCCTCAAGAACTATGACCCTCAGCGTGACAAGCGTTTCTCTGGCACCATCCGCCTGCCTTCCATCCCCCGCCCCAACATGGCCATCTGCATCCTCGGTGACCAGCACGATCTCGATCGTGCCAAGCACGGTGGTGTCGACGCCATGTCCGCTGATGACTTGAAGAAGCTCAACAAGAACAAGAAGCTCATCAAGAAGCTTGCTCGCAAGTACGATGCCTTCATTGCTTCCGATGCTCTCATCAAGCAGATTCCCCGTCTCCTGGGTCCTGGTCTCTCCAAGGGTAAGCCTTTTTTTTTTCCCCCAATCCGTATGATTGCATGCAACGTCGATGCTAATTTTTTTTCGCCCACAGCCGGAAAGTTCCCTACTCCCGTCTCCCACGCTGACGACCTGACTGGCAAGATCAACGAGGTCAAGTCCACCATCAAGTTCCAGCTCAAGAAGGTTCTCTGCATGGGTGTCGCCGTCGGCAACGTCGGTATGGAGCAGGAGCAGCTTGTTGGCAACATCATGCTTGCCATCAACTACCTGGTCTCTCTCTTGAAGAAGGGCTGGCAGAACGTTGGAAGCCTTACCATCAAGGCTTCCATGTCTCCTCCCAAGCGCCTCTACTAAATTGGTCGCGGGCTTTTTGTATTTTTGTTTCGAGGGTGTCAAAGTATAACTATGTACGCCTTTAGGGATATCATAGCTTAAAATCTGAAACAAAGAATTTTTAGCCATCCAATATTTCTCGTTGATATTAGTAGTAATTTCCGTGATCATGTTACGTAATGCTCTATTGAAGTTCAACTTTTTACTTTATTCATGTATGTCTATAAATTACTATAAGATGCTGGGCTTTATAAACCACAGCTTTTCGTTACTCGCCATGCGACGAGCCCCCGACGACCGATGACTCTAGAGAGAGTATTCCAGACTCCGTCATCTCCAAAATCCATATCATCCAAGTTGAGATGGTTCCTATACCGCCAAACCTCTCGGAATCTCAGCCCTTCTAAACCCTTGTTGGAGAGATAGGGGTCCAGCCAGTCAGCCGACGCTGGTGCGATCAAATACGTTCCAGTTTTCTCCTTCAAATACTCCAAACTGCGCCGATCTGCAGGAGTATCACATGTAGCTAGCTCAGTCAGCTGTTCTAGCAGCGCTTCACCCTTGATCCCCATGACATCCTTGGTAGTCAGAACTTCACTTTTGCCATTGAGAAGCCAGATGGGAGGAGGATATGTCTTCCACCAGATGGCATTTGTAGCATCGGGCTGTTTGCTCATAAAAACCTGCGTAGGAACAATACCGCCCTGGTGATATGTCCCCATCAGCACACCAAGAAAGACGTTAAATATAATCCAAGATGCCGTCCAGATTCGATAGAGTGTGGGATTCTTTGGCAACTGTAAAGATGATAGAATAAGTGGCACAGTTGGTAAAAGGAATCGTGCTTCTTGATGTTTGATAAAAGATAGAACAACAATTCCAGAAATGGCTGAGCACAGTCGTAGAGATAAGTAAGGCCGTAGAGATAAGTAAGGCCGTAGGAATAGTAACGCGAACGCGGGACCAATAAGCTGTGGTAAATTGGCAAGGATATGCTGATACCAGGGGTGCAAGCCATGGAGTGCCAGATTTTCGGATGATGAATTATATATGAGGTTATTAAGTGGCGTAATGACTGGATTCGTCATCAGGTCGGTCCAAGTAATAGGCTCTGATGTGTAAAAAGCAGTATCAATCGCAATAGCGACGAAAGCAGTAGCAAGAGCGGCTAAAACCAAAGCGGCCAGCGTAAAGGGTCTGTAGAAGTCAGCGTTTGACTCTAATCCATCCAAAGGCATTATGACTGACTTATTCAAGAAATGAGGTATCAACCAAAATCCAGGCAATATCAGAAACGCTGGGAAAGTAACACGGTTGAAGAAACCAAAGACGACAACTACTCCCAAAACAATAGACGACAATATGGATGACTATTACCGAGGACTGTTAGCACGAGACTCATAAAAGAAATGATACAAATCATAGAGAGATGAGGACTCACTTGCGGATCCCTGATGCGTTTTATTAACACCAGGCTCCACAAGACAGTCAAGGTCTCGACCGAGTTGGAGAATGTGTGTGTTTGGAAAGTCCAAGTTACATAAGATGATGCAACGAGAAGAAGAGCAGTGCGGCGCTGGCGTGTGTTATTGATTAGTTCATCGAGATTGATGAGCTCGTCAAGGGCCCAATCTTCAAGCACAAAGCTTGTCAAGAACATGATGAACCTCAGCGTCCAAAAGACAGCAACAGGGGGGATGTCGCCATCTTGCCCATTTCCAACCCATAGCCAACGCAGCAAAAGCATAGGGAGCCCATAGACGGGCCAGAGGGGAAAGACACTTCGAATCGGATTTTCGCTAGTGAATTCCCATGTATGCCGAACAGGGTAACTAAAAATCTGGCCTATATGGAGCAGATATCCAGTTAGCCATTTTTAAGAACAGCTACTAATAAATCCATTGATAGCTATTTAAACCAGCAGCCTCGAGGGCAGCAAACAGATAAGATCTAAATATTACATTGCACCCGAATACATACCGGCAATCACTTCCGGCCCCTGGAAGTTCTCATCGGGGTGGAGGTAGCTGGGCGACAGAGCGAACCAGAGCCTGATGAGAACTAGGAGAAGATATGTGCGCCGCCACATCTTACTTTGGCTGACTGCTTAGAAGATCGTGTAGGTGGAGCAAGCATGAGTAAGGAAAAGCTGGTACGGATGAAGAAACATGAGCAAGTCGGATAAGCGTTGATGAAAGGTTTTTGTGCGCACGCAGGCTGGCTGTGCTGAGAGAAAAGAAGAAGGATAGCTGGCAATTACGAGTAGTGCGGTAGTACCATAATAAAGGGGAAGGGTGAACAGAAAGCTCTAGGTTGTCGTGAATTAGAAACAAAGGAGGTAATGCTGAGATAAAGTCGCGAGGCAAGGCGGGCTGGCAGATAAGCGATGCGGCGAGTTCTATAAAGCAGCGAAGACGAGGCTTAGGATGCGCCAAAGCAAAGGCAAGAGAAAAAATGAAGCAAAATTCGGTTCAACGCGTGAAGAATCCAAGGACGCGCCAAAAGGCTAGAACAACAGGTGGTCAGACTGAGGCTGATGACCTGCTGGCACCTGAGACCTGAAGGGTGTGCCTGACTTGAAAACAAAAAATAAGGGGCATGACCTCATGGTTTCCTTCCCGTCGCTTTGGTAAGCATTTTTGGGGTGCTTTGGAATGCCAGCAGCTTCAGGCTTAGTAGCTAAGGGCGCCAAAAGCGTTTCAGCGATAGTGGCCGTCAATGCGACAATCACAGCATGAAAGAAAGAAAGAAAGAATCCTTTTTGCTTTATTCTTCTTCTTTTTTTTTTTTTTTTTTTTTTTTTTTTTTTTGGTTCTATGTGTGTCTGAGCTTCTTTGGCCATTAGAACAGGAGATGTCATTACGAGTGCATGCAGATGTCCACCTGTAGGAAGGATTGCGTGAAAAGACGAACCCAAGACATGCATATTCCTCGGCCGTCTCGACATATGCTCTACAGCGTAGTACGCTATGGCTCCCAAATTAACGATGGGAGAATTGCAAGTGCACTGCTAGGTAAATATAACGTAGATCCTAGGTACCTAGTAATTTGAGCAGAACGACTTTCTGGGCTGCAAGTCGATAGGCGGGCCTCTTATAAACACGATTCTTACTAAGGCAGGGCCGTAGGGCTGGGACATTTCTATGGCTAAGCAAGTGCCACTACTATATGTACCTAGGTATCTAGTATTTATACAAGGCTTGAAGAATGTTAGCCAAGCTGATTCTCTCCCTTCAATTCACTCGAGTAGAAGTGCTCAGAAGAACTTTTGTGGCATTGAAATTATCGTAATCGTCTGTTGGTTCCATGGCAGCCCTAAGGCGGGTATGTACAAGTACTACTGATCCTTCGGCGAGGTCTCCAAATAGCGCGATGACATTCCGATTCCCGGTTGAAAGAGGCGTGTAGAGGTGGAAAAGGCTTCTAATAGGAGGCGAGAGATAGCTTAAGAAGAAAAAAAGGCAAAGTAAAATCTTGCAAAGTGTACACCTTGTTTTTCTTGTAAAGCTCGCTTTGGTTGACAAAAAAACAAACGTTCTTTTGATGCTGACTTTGGCCACTCTGCGTTAAGCTTTGGTGGCTCTATTCATACCTTTGTGGCGGTACGTACCTCTCCACCAGCGGAACCCCGCAGAACTCAAGGGACTGCTTGCCTGCCTGCTCTGCCTGCTCTGCCTACCCGCTGAGGCCCGTTCGTGCCTAGACCACCAGCCGATATTTCAACCTTCAGCTCTCGCCTCCCCCAAGCCGCGTTTCTCGCAACTCCATCATCAACCGCAACCCGTCTCGCTCAAAGGCCTTGTGCTACACCATACCATCCGTCTACACCATACCGCTACATCCATAACCGCTTCTCAAAGCACGCGATTATCACAATGGCAGAGGCAAAGCCCGCATCCCAGAAGATCTGGCTGATCTCCAATGACAACGCCACCATGGAAGTTGGTAAGCTCACCCTCGCTGGTCCATCGCCGATAGCTGGAAACTGACTGTCAATCCCAGACCGCGTCGTGGTCGAGCGCTCCATGCTGTTGAAGAACATGATGGAGGATTTGAGCCATACCGATATCACCCCAGATAACCCTATTCCTATCCCCAACGTAGGTTATTTTCCATCGGATCTTCGATGCCCTTTCTAGGATACAGCTGACAGCGATTCAACAGGTCAATGAGGCCGTCCTGCGAAAGGTAGTCGAGTGGTGCGAGCACCACCGTAACGACCCCGTCACGACACCCGATGACGAGTCGGATGCCCGTAAGAAGACGACGGATATCGAAGAGTGGGACCAGAAGTTCATGCAGGTCGATCAAGAAATGCTCTTCGAGATCATTCTTGTACGTTTATATGATAATCACCCTAAATATCCCCAGCATTTTGATTCGCAGCTAATCACAGGCCTAGGCATCCAATTTCCTTGATATCAAGCCTCTTCTCGATGTCGGCTGCAAGACTGTGGCCAATATGATTAAGGGCAAGTCTCCTGAGGAGATCCGCAAGACTTTCAACATCACAAATGATTTCTCCGCCGAAGAAGAGGAGCAAATCCGCCGTGAGAACGAATGGGCCGAGGACCGATAAATCGTGGTCGCTATGGCTATCAGTGCTTCTTGAATCTTTATTTTGCTGGTGGAAAGCAACAGTACGAGCCTAACTGTTTCCGGGGCTGTTTCGTAGAGCAACCTACGGCGTTGGTGGGATTGAAATGATAGAGCTATTGGTTTCTCTATTCCCTCCTTTAGCCTCTTTTCCTTTTCCTTTTTTTTTTTTTTTTTTTAAACCGGTATATGCTTTTGGGGCAATGTTTTCGGGGCACGACAGACTAACAAAAGTCGACCAATTTTTATGAGCTGGGGACTTGTCCCTTACGTTTACACGTACGTTAGATATTAATCTAAATGACTGTTTTTTACACTTGCCCCTCACTCGTCAAACAAACATAAGCCTAAATGATGATACGAGAATGGCTCAATAATAACGTAATAACCTTTAGCATTTCCACATGTAGTCTCCGCTTGATTCCTTCCCTGCTCACGCACGGAGAGTAAGAGCGCTGGGTGTAATGGCGATTGAGTGTGATCGCGAGGCCTTGTCCTACTTTCAAGAGAGGCACGTGGCGCCAGTGATTCTTGCCTATAGTTCATCCAAAGCACAAAGCATCGACTGGAGAATAATGATTGGAAACTGGAACAAATTTTCATCACTGTCCAGAACAAAAAGGTCTCGCTCATAGATCCTTCACTTGGCGAGCAGTAACAGAGGCACCATACTCAGAAAAAAAAGAAAATTGAGACTCGGGTAAAAAAGCAAAATGGACATCAAAAAATAGGTTCATTTCCTTTCCCTATGACCGACCGTGACATGAAGCAATATCAAGAATCAAAAATCAAGGCAACCGTGCCCATATTCCGTGCGTCCGCATCCTCCTCCCACGCGCCGTAAAGACGACAAAGAAATTCTGCTTTTTACGCCATCCACCACTGTTATTTCATTGAGAAATGCCAAAGAAGCCGGATGTCGGTACCGTCGGTACAAGTGGGTCGAGAATGCCAGGTGATTGTTTGAAGTCGCTTAGATGCCCAGGCGAGTCTTTCTCCAGTGCCTTCTCTTGGCGTTGTAGCTAGACGATTAATGTTAGTATTGAGACATGTCAAAATTTTGAGTAGAGTGAAGTGCTTGTTCGGCAACAGGGTCAAGAAATCGGTGATCGGAGAGGGAAGAGCGAGAGAATTTGGTTGTGTGTTCGAGAGTTTGTAGCGATGATTTCGGGGGAACAGAGAGTTTCTCGTCCATGGGGAGGTTTTGCACGCACCGGATTGTGTTGCCAGTGCGAAGGCGAATCCATTGCGGAACCGGGCGGTTCTGCTTCTGGGCCTTGGCCAGCTTCTGCTTGGTTCGGAAAGTCTTGTGGCTCTATAGAATTAACTGAGCGTTAGTGATCTTGTCGTTTGAAAGTATCGATCCCATCTTGCGTCTTCATCTTTCCGCCAGCAGTTGGGCTGGATGACCACCACAAACGGTCGTCTCCCACCGCCAAAACTGCCAGGCCAAAATCTAGAAATCGCTTCTCTCCATAGGGACGTTTCTCCTCATAATAACGAGCAGGAAGGGGGCGCTGCATACCGGCATCTTGTTGACTTTGCGTATCGAGTCTGGTGATGATGACGATTTTCGTGATAGATGAGAACGATTGTAGATTTTGCGACCCGCATCCGAGGGCGTAAAGCCCTAGCGGAGAATTGGAAAAAATGGTGGGTTTGTGGCTTGCGCTGCGTGTGGCGCAGGCGAGTATTTGGTCCTGAGGCAGAAATTCGGGCTGGCGAAAGGGCAAAGCATTACCTAATAAGGCTTGGATCCAATGGACAAAATAAGCCGGTCACGCCGATTCATGCTTTGATGAGCTAAGCAGTAGCTAATAAGAAGCATGTATAGTCGCTCCGCAAAAGAGTTGACATTCCAGTTCAAATTACGAATACGTTTATCGTTTTTCTAGTAGAGAAACCATTACAAGTCTCTGAATTTGGGATATAGAAAGACTTCAGTCCGCATAGACGCAATCTTACTAGAGCGACAAAAATACACACATGCATACTTTAGTAGGTCAAGTGATATAAGGCTGCGTGAGATTAGCCTTAATTATTCTGTCTAGCGCGTGGACCAACCAGAGGCCGCCGTTGGGAAGGGACATTGCCTCTAAAACAAGGCCTACCAAGATAGCTGCAGATGCGCATTGGAGCCTCCGGAATAGGGGACAGGTTGTAATTGATAACTTCCACATACCTATACACTTCAACGAACCCCCTTTGCAACGGCTTTTGCGGCGCACACGCGAGAAACCTGATCAACACATCGCCCGGCGTTTATTGCGATTCTTCTTAGTTTAATTTTTTCTTTTCCATTCAGCTTTTTATTTCGGCCTTTCGAGAGAGCAACACGCCCCTCGACGATTTCAAATCCACCCGCCTGGATCGAGGCAAAGCGCGAACCGGCCATCTACCTGTAACGAAACACTCGGTGCACTGTTAGAGGACTTCGGGCTACATTTTCCAAGATGGGTGCAGGAATGTCATGGCTGTCCAACTTGGTTTGGGCGAAGAAGGAGATTAGAATTCTGATTTTGGGCTTGGTATGACGTCGTGTGCTGCCTTGGATGCTCGATGATGGATTGCTAATGCGTCGGCTCTCAACAGGATAACGCGGGCAAAACCACCCTTTTATACAGACTGAAGGTTAGCATACTATGACTGCTTTTGTTGATTATTATTTTTTTCACCGGTATGCTGACTCCAAGAACCAGATCGGAGAAGTTGTCACGACGATACCCACGATCGGATTCAATGTCGAATCAGTCACGTACAAGAACCTCAATTTTAACGTCTGGGTATGAATGACAATAACAACACACAGCATATAGAAAGTGTCTTTTTTCGCTAACAAACTTTTTTTTTTCTTGTCTGCAGGATCTGGGCGGACAGACTAGCATTAGACCCTACTGGCGGTGTTACTACGCCAACACCGCGGCCGTCATTTTCGTCGTCGACTCTACCGATATCGATCGATTACAAACTGCGGCAGAGGAGCTGTCGGCTATGCTAAATGAGGAAGAGCTCAAGGATGCGGCTCTGCTAGTCTTCGCCAACAAACAAGATCAACCCGGTGCCAAGGGCGCGGGAGAGATCTCAGAGGCGCTGCAGTTGGGTGAGCTGCGGGACCGAAACTGGAGCATCATGGCCTGCTCGGCAGTCGACGGCAGTGGTGTGAACGAGGGCATGGATTGGCTAGTGGTAAGCTTCTTTTTTTCTGTTCCTGAAGATCGATGCATCTCGGGTGTTGGAATACCGAAAAGGCTAACGTTGAATGTCTGAATCTAGCAAACCGTCAACCAGGACAACTAAACCAAAACATATTTTCTGCAAAGGAGACTTAATAACAGCCATCTCCTTTGTGTTTTCGAACCACAATCTTGTACAACAAACGATATGATGATGGCAAACGACGGTCGGACTCCGTTGTATGTGGGCATGCAACCATAACACCTGGCAGTCAGAGGAGGAGGATATGCAGCGAACGGCGCACTTACCTATCCATCTAATAGGCGGATGATGGGCTTTTGAGAGAGGATAAATTATATGGACGGGATAATATCAACAATACTATCATTTAATTTAGACTTGGGATACCAGATATCAGTATCCCAATTTGATTCTCCATTTTGGCCTCGGTCTTTGAACACCGAGTTTTTTGCATCTAATCTCCTAGTGCCTCGTATCTAAAAAGAATGCTGCCACACTGCACGCCATAGTAGACCTACATAAAGACCCGCAAACGCGCAGACTGTCCGTATCAAACTTACAAAGTAGATGGATACGAGTTGGGGCATCCAGGACTACCTGAAAATCGAGGCTGTGAGACGGAATGGCTTCATTTCCCCTCTTTGTTTGTTATAGGTTACATAAAAGTCCGCAGCGTATTATCAATAACTCTCTCGGATTACGACGGCCGAGTCTCAGAACATCCGATGGGGATACTGGTTCGAAAAAGAGGGTGTGAAGACAATACATGGAAGTGGGTTTCTGGGATATCAGTTGCAATGTTCTCAATAGGATCCAGATGTGTATAAAACAGGGGGACTCGGGCTTCGGGATATACATGGGGTGGAGAAGGTTTACGAGGTCTACACTTCACTGAGGATGGATGGCGTTGTAGATGAGATTTTGGCGTTACGTTGGCTATTTTGCTGTAGCCTAATTTTGACTGACAGTAGAATTGAGAGGGATTTTGTTGTCGTTGCTTATTCTATGTACTACTGCTAGTATTTCACTTAATCTAGACAACTACCGGCAGCCCGTCAACGTATGGCTTATAGAAAGGACCTTATTGACAACACCAGCATATTGTAAGTAGGATCGAGGTGATAGAGTTAGCATGTCATGTAAAATATCCAGCTTTAGTTGCCCATGGTTTTATACGAATCTTAATCAACTCTATAAAGCGCCGAAGTAAATTTCTTATCTTTCTCGGGCATTGAATAATACCTAAAGTGTTGCAGTTTACAACCACCACTACCATCTAAGTAGACGCTAAAAGTACAAGCGAGCAGGTGACCACGCGTTGGAGGCCCTCGGACACCGAGACGCGAGGCGCGCCAGCATCTCGCCATTCAGGCTGAGCAGAACTACTTGCTCCTAGCGTGGACCACTGGACTTGAAAATACCCAATTGTCGGGGGAAAGCCGCCAGGATCCTAGGCGGCACTTGCGGCACTTGCGGACGAGGGGCAAGGGTAGGCCCCCGCCCAGGATATTAGGAAGATGGCCAAGTGCTCGTCGCTGGGAGCTACCAGAGATGGAATAGCTAAGTCTAGCGAGTGAAAGGAAGGGCAAAAGATGAGCATTGAGTTGTGGCATGACATGAGCTGTCAGATGCGTTAAGCCACCGACATAATATGGCTTGTTTCAATATCTGTGAACAGCTATACTACGGCTTCAACTTCAACTCAGATAGAAGTATGCATCGAGTATTTCACCCCATGGATTGCTACTCAGAAGAAAAAAGAGAGAGAGAGAAGGCTTTTGATAATGCTCTCCCATCTCTTGCAAGCGAGAAGCACAAACAGGGTTAGCCGCAGCGAGCCCACGGCAAAAAGGACCACTGGAGGTTCAGGTGGTTGTTACGTACAGCTCTCTTACACTGGACTAAGAAGAGCCCGCGCCCCGCCCCGGGCAAGTGAACCGAGCCGGCTTTCTTTTCAGGGCCTTCTTATTGGCCCTCAACCAGCCCCCCTACATCGGGCTGGGACCAGCGGGGGAGGAAATGGCAAGTGGGCGGACGCTGACGTAGAGCATTTTGGGCATGTCAGTGAAATTGCAATGGCGGCAGGCACTATGGCGATATAGTCAGGCACAGCCAGCTCTCGAGTCAATTGCTAGGGCAAGAGCGAGCTTCGAGCGGCATCAATGCCGTAATAATGGGGAAAGCCCAGAGCAGTGGACATGCCAGGAGGTAGGTACCATTTATGTAGGCACCAAGGCATGTGGTACAACCATATAGACGAGCACAGAGCTAATGTATGGCAAGCAACTGAGGGGAAGCGCCCAGCCCAGGCCATGTACACACTTGTCGCCAGCTTGCACCCATTGATGCATGAATTCGCTTCCAATGATTCCTCTCTTCCTGCCAAAGCCTCGTCTTACATTGGGCTCAATCACCCCACCATTACGTTTTGCTCCTCAGCTCGCGTATAAAGAGGGCAGCCTGTCCTGCCCCTCATTGTAGCTGCCTTACTTCGCTGCCTCTCTAACTCTTCTCCTGCGTCTCTGCCCATCTCGGCTCCTTTTCCATACACACATCAATTCACTTGAGTACCTTGTGCATCGCCAAGGTATCTCCATCTTCCATCAGCCTGTCAGGCTCTACATACCTTTCCAAGGGCTTGTTCAACGAACAAGAGGTCATCCGTCATCCGTCATCCGTCAAAATGGCTGCCAACGACACGCCGGCTTCCACTTTTAGGTACAATGAGAAGCCTGTCTACACCACTTCCAGTGGTGCTCCCATTGACAACCCTTCGGGCTGGCAGCGCCCAGGCACCATTGGACCTTTGCTGCTCCAGGACTTCCACCTGATTGATGCTCTCGCCCACTTTGACCGTGCGTTTTCCCTTTCTTGTTTCCGGTTGAAGAACCTTTCCAAAGCTCTACCTCAGACAAAAACCTCTCGAGTCTAGATTAGCTTGCTAACATTTCATGCCCATCTAGGCGAACGTATTCCCGAGCGTGTCGTCCATGCCAAGGGCGCCGGTGCATATGGTGTCTTTGAAGTCACTCACGACATCACCGACCTCACTTCTATTGACATGTTCAATGCTGTTGGGAAGAAAACCAACTGTATTACACGTTTCTCAACCGTTGGTGGAGAGAAGGGCTCTGCCGATACAGCTCGTGATCCCCGCGGCTTCGCCATCAAATTCTACACAGATGAAGGCAACTGGGACTGGGTCTACAACAACACCCCCGTCTTTTTCATCCGTGATCCTACCAATTTCCCCCTCTTCATCCACACTCAGAAGCGAAACCCCCAAACAAATCTCAAGGATGCCACCATGTTCTGGGACTATCTCTCTACCCATCAAGAGTCTATCCACCAGGTCATGACTCTCTTCTCTGATCGAGGAACTCCCTACTCGTACAGACACATGAACGGATACTCAGGTCACACTCACAAGTGGACTAAGCCTGATGGATCATTTGTTTATACTCAGGTCCACCTCAAGACCGATCAAGGCAACAAGACATTTACTGGAGAAGAGGCCCATAAGATGTCTGCTGATAACCCCGACTGGAACACGCAAGATCTTTTTGAGGCCATCCAGAAGGGAGAATACCCCAGCTGGACCGTCTATGTTCAAGTGCTTACACCTGAGGAAGCCGAGAAGTTCCGCTGGAACATCTTTGACTTGACCAAGGTCTGGCCTCAGAAAGACGTGCCCCTGAGGCAATTTGGCAAGCTCACTCTCAACAAGAATCCTGAGAACTACTTCGCCGAGATTGAGCAGGTTGCCTTTTCTCCTTCTCACTTGGTGCCTGGTGTTGAGCCCTCTATCGACCCTGTCCTCCAGTCCCGACTCTTTTCTTACCCTGATACCCATCGTCACCGTCTTGGAACCAACTATCAGCAGATTCCTGTCAATGCTCCCCTCAAAGCATTCAATCCCTTCCAGCGTGATGGCGCTATGGCTATCAATGGCAACTACGGTGCCAATCCCAACTATCCCAGCTCTTATAGACAGCTAACGTACAAGGCTGTTAAGCCTACCGTGACACACGAGTCGTGGTCTGGCGCTGCTGTCCACGAACTCTTCCAAGAAGTCAACGACGACGACTTTGTCCAAGCCAAGGGACTTTGGGATGTTCTCGGCCGCACTCCTGGCCAGCAAGAAAACTTTGTCTCAAATGTGTCTGGCCATCTGTCGGCAGCTCACCAAGATACCCGTACTAGAACATATGAGATGTTCTCACGAGTGGATGCTGCCTTGGGCGCTTCCATTCAGGAAAAGACAGAAAAGCTTGTTAAATAAACAGAACCTATTTGTCAAATTAGGATTCAAAGACACATCCGTAGAGATGAGCCATTGATGTAAGAAAAAAATAAATAAATATATAAATATGAGTAACGAGGAACTTGTTATGAGATTTCGAAATCGGGTACATTGATAAGATATAAAATAGGAAAAAGAACACGAAAATGACATGTTCAATGCTAAAAGGAGATGAAACCCTAGAAATTGTAATCTGTGAATGTAGTATTCCTTTGTCTGTCCAGTACTACGCTGCTTCCATCTGTAAGGCTCGGATACAAGGCGATGAAATTTCGTAAGTGGTAAATATTACAAGTATTTAACGATGATATACGAGCTATTCACGAATAAATGAAAGATATGCAACAGTCGAGTTTTTTTTTTTTTAATATGTTTCAATTAGCTACCTAGTAGTACTGCCAACGACAAGAGAACGAACAGGGACCCTTTTCCAGCAGTGCGCTTCATACTTGCGTGCAAGGCATCCCCACCGCCAGGGTGAAGAGCCAATTTTTTTCCCGTCTGTTATAATTTTTTTTTCGGCTGTTTTCCCTTTTTTTCATAACATTTTCTCTCGCACACTTTGAGTTTTGTTTTTGTTTTTTATCCAGCATCTCTTAAATGCACATACCAAGCGCCCTCCCGTTCCCAGCGGAAGAGCCCTGGAGCGAAGCAGGTCATGCCAAACAAAGCACAGCGTTGTTTGACAGCCTCTAGCTTCTCTCACTTGGTATCGCGCCACAACCGCTCCCAGTGCCTAACCCAACTAGATCCAGTCTAACTGAGAAAACAACTCATAGCGGAGGTGGTGGTGTAGAGAGATGAGCTACAAAATCATTTCGCCTCGGTCTCGCCAGGCAGTCTTAAGGGGGCACCACTCTTCGACCCGCGACAGCCTCTTTGATTTCAGCTTTGCTATACTAGAGGCCTTGCTGAAATGTCTGATTTGGCTGGGCTCCGCGGCGTGCCGTGGTAGAGTACCCCCTCGGGAGGCTTGAGATGCCTGGCTAAAAAGACATGACGAAACAATGTAATGGAAGCGGGGGCTACTCGTATACACTCATCGCTGCTCAGCAGAGATAAGGCGAGAGGTCCACCCCAGTATCATCTTTCCATTCATCAACATCCCGCGCGGACTCGCCGCCGGGTGTGTACACCCCTGTCGACAACCAGTGTCTGTATGGGCTAAAATATGCCAGATATTCCAGCACCATGATCACAATTGCGTAATGATTTGATTTTGCTAGCATGACGTCGTGTTCCAAGGGACATTCCTGGTCTGAAATCCAGTTCAAATCCAGTTTGTCAAAGGTTGGAAACAAAAAAAGTAGAGTTGAATAAACTAGTTGCGTCGTAAGAGTACTTGATAGGCTTTCTAAACATTCAAGAAGTCATATCGCATACCCAAGAGGTCTATCCATAACTCATTCGTATCGTCGTCAAATATTCGTAAAGCATCATTAACGCAAGACAGGATTAAGGAAAGACCCAAAGCAGTGACCTGAAGTATCATAGTCAGGTACCACATTGAGGGAATATCTTCCAAAGAAAAGAGAAAGTCTGCTTTCTGAATGTCCCTCAGGAGAGACAAGAGAATAGACGAGAAGCGAAAGTGTAGGAATCAAATCCAATGGAGGTTTCGGGCCGAGCCGATTGTTGTGCATTGCTGCAGTTTGCCTCTTATCTTTAACCCAATGGTACCAGAAAAACAAGAATAAGGAAAAAGAGAAAAAGAGAAAAGAATGTCGCAAGCCGTTGGTGACTGTCGAAGAAAAGAGTCCCCGTTTGTTGAAGAAAAAAGTAAGCATCCAGATTGCCAGCCTCGGATCCAGCCATGTTGGTGGTATAATGTAAACAAAATAACAAGTTAACCCAAAAAGAAATGCCGAGCTAGCGGCTCTGATGCGACAGATGATGATATCCCCTGGATCTTGAACGAGGAACTAGATTCGAAACCAAGTGCACGCTTGCTGTGTCGCCGATAGCAAAACGGAAAAGGGAATAAAGAAAAAGAAAGGTTGAAAAGAAAAAAGAAAAAGAAAAAGAAAAGAAAAAAGTGGAAATGATTAGGGGTATTTCCTAGCAAGATATTTGGTTGAGGTATTCGAACTCCGTTCCTGATGCAACAAAACGCCTATATGCCCTGACAATATGTCTATGCCGCTGAGAAGATAAAAGACTCGTTTGCTTTTTTCCCCTGGGAAAAGGGGGAGGTGACCCGAGACCACGAGCTGGTGACCGGGGCGGTATTAGAAGAAGCCAGCATAGCAGAACTGTGCCTTCACATTGTCGTGGCGTACTCTGCATAGCGATCCCAGCCAAAGCCGCCCATGCCCATGCCGACGCTGACACCGCATTGTGACGGCGCATAGACACTCGGGAGTGGAAGAGCTGGAATAGGTGCCATGATTGGCGGGCTGAAGAAAAGCTCGGCAGTAGTGTGCGGGTAGCTAAATGAAGGCGTGGGAGAAGGCAGTTGGACATCGCTCATGCCCATGTTGGCCCAAATGGGAGTGTTGACCGAGTCGACAGATGAAGTGACGCTGGGGCTTGAAGGCAACACTTGCCAAGGCTCAACGGCAGCAGGGATGATGTGAGGAGGGCCAGCCTGTGTCCACATGTTGGCGAGGGGAGAGCTGGGCAGCAAAGGCGGCTGTCGAATGACTTCGACAACACGAGGAGGAGGGGGCAGAAGCGGCTTCATCAAGTTCATGAGGCTCGCCTTGACCTCCTCGCTCTTTCCGTTGAGCAGCTCGCCAGCACCCTCCTCCTCAAGACCTTCCAGGGCAGAGACATGTGTGCGGAAAACAAACTTGTTGACAGCCTGCACAAAGTCTTCATGCAGCTTCTTGCACTGCTGCTCCTTCTCAGACCAGTCGTAGGTGTTCGCCTTGGCATCAACGCAGTAAATGTCCTTGTGGTACTCGACGAGGGCGTCAATGGTTTCGACGGTGAGCTTGTAGGCAACCTCGTTGCGCAGGACCATGTCGACGTGAACGATGTAGGCCTCGATGTGAATGAGCTGATGGCTGAAGAGATTCTCTGTGGGGTCCTCGGGCATCTCGGCTTGGGGCAGCTTGGGGAACATTAATGAAGCCAGGGTCCAGATGGCATTTGGCGATGACAGAGTCTCAGTGAGACATCGGTGGTGCTGAGGGATGCTGTTGAGAGGACGCTTGACCCGGTTGACGCGCTTAAGTGTCTGTGTAAGCCATGGCTCAACCCTTGAGCCCAGGACGACGTTGACAGATGAGGCCCTGGGGGCAAAGGCAGCGGCTGAGGCCGGTAGAAGTTGGACCGGCATATTGTTGTATGAGGATGGTACTAATGAGTTGTGTCAGACAAACAAGATGCCACGCGGCTGTTGTAGGCTGCACAGTTGAACACAAGCGTTGTCGAGATTTGAGAGGGATCTTCTTTCTTTTGTATCTTGAAAGGGAAGAAGCGGCGATAGATGGTGGTGGCGAAGAGTAGAGACAATGGAGGGAGGACGAATGACACACAAACAATACGCAGAGCAAAAGGTGAAAAAGAAAAGAAACCCGGAGACGGTGTCGAGCAGGGAGAGGCGCAACGTAGACAAGCTGACTGAATCACCTGCTGAGCGGCCGAATCCAAGGCAGGAGAAGAGAATGGCGGACGAGGGAATCGTGAAGGAGGAGGGAGAGGCAGCAGCAGAAGAGGTGGGTGTGAGCGGGGAGATATAAGTTCGGTGGTCAAGCGCTGGGGGGGCGCTGAGGGTTAGCGGCGGTAGGCGGTTGCAGTCAGTGCAGTCAGTGGTCTGTTGGTGCTGTGGGCGCGCCGCTGGAATAAATACCACCCACCGGACAGCTAACGTTAATTTAGGTAGTGCTTGGGGCTAGCAAGTAGCTGCAGAAGCAGCCAGGCATGACTGCCTGCTGCATCTGCATCTGCATCTGTACCCGCTCGCTGGCGTTTTTTTGTTTTGTTTTTCAATATCGGTCGCTTTTCCACACTCTCGCACACGCACACCCCTCCCCTGAGGCGTGCGTCTTGGGCCCGGCCAGAGGCGAGAGCGAGGCATCATGGCATGGGCCTGGCCGGTGCAGCGGCGGTCCGGAGGTACTCCCTACTTGGACGGGGCCGCATGGCAGTATGACGCAGACGAGTAGGGAGTACCCAAGGCCACCCTCCCGTGCACTCCGTGATCGAGGACACTTGTACGATACGCCTCGTTTTTTGCCTTTGGTGGTTGTTGCTCGTATGGCGTAGTATGGCATTTCATTGGAATCCGCAGGCACTAGATGCGCTGCAGCATGTAATCTAATCCTTATGGCTTGGAAATCTGCAATCTGTAATCGGTGATACCATCAACACGGGGGCACAGAGCCCGAGGTTGGATGTCGACGCCGCTGAGAGGCGTCGGCCGGTGCGTGCCAGGCCGTACCTTGGCAGCCAACAGCGGCCGCCAACAGATGGCTGCTGGGTACCTGCCGGAAGAGGTGAACCTCGTGCTGCTGCTGGGAACGGGGCTTGCCGCCTTGTACTACTCGTACGAGTGCTACAACTGAACCACCTACATACGAATTATTGCGTAGTGGTGCTACCAAGAGGCAGTTATTTCCAGTCTTTCTTCCCAGTCTCTTTCTACCACTGCTGCTACTGCTGTTGCTGTGTAATATCTCCCTCCAGTGCAGTGTCTTGGTAGATGCTGGGCAGCAGGCGGCATTCCAGGGCATTGTTGCTTCATAGCACGAGTAAGTGCTGATGGCACAATACCTACCAATACCACTCACTACGATTAGGTACTACATAAAAGAAGCAATGAGTATGAGGCACTCAAGATGGTCGACTCACCTTGCAACTCTGCCATGGCTTCTCCACTTCTTTCACTGCCTCTCTGCAACTACCGCTGCCATTGCATTGCTGCCGCTCTCGGAAATGCTCGCTGTCGTGGTGCTTGTGTGTACTGCCGCGCGCAGTGGGCCAGATGGAGGATGGAAGAGCAGAGAAATTCATCCAAGCATGGTCTGGGCTGTGTAGAATTCTGGTCTGAGACCTCTTAAAGGGGGTGCGCATGAATTGGGGGTGGGCAGAGGACGCATAGCTCCCAAAATGGGTAGTCCTGCAGGCGCCGGTGGAGCTGAAAAAGACCTGCAGCACCCGCGCCACACACCGTCTTCCATCAAGTACCGGGACTTTCGACTGCTACGTACCGTGGGCTGAGGTGCCACCAGAGAAAACAAGGTCTGGCTTTGGGCTGCCTTTAGCCTTTGCGGCGTCCATCGTGTCATACGGCCTCTCTTTTTTTGGAATATTTTGCATCTTTGGTTTTTTGCTTTTGCGCAAGTGACACCTCCCGGTGAGACGCCAACCTTTTCTGTCTTGAGGGGAATATGCACATCGACATCATTGGTGGGCAGCATGATACCAGAGATCATATCACGAGATCAAGCCATCGTCGAGGCAGGGTCCAGTATCAGTAGGCGCTTGGCGCTGAGCGAAATATCTGCCCATAATGCACGATGCTCCGTGCGCCGTACACACTTCTGCTGGGTAGCAGACAAGGTGCTGGTGGGTAGCAGCAGGAGTGGTTGCGGCAACATATGCCATGCCTGCCCCGTATAGTATATGTGGTATGTATGCAGATGGTGGATAGCTGTAACGATCAAGAGTGGGTGACCAAGGCATCAGGCTTGAAACATGCGTATCCTTTAGCATTTTCTCGGTTAAAAAGCACAAGTGCCGTACTCCGTCGTGAATGATCGGCTGTCTGCCGCCGCTTTAGTTGACAGTCGCTGCGCTCCCACCACATCCCCATGTCCTCGTATAATACAAAGTACATCGCATAAAGAGCTTCATCAGGCCGTTTATGCTACATCGCCTCGTAAGCACCCTGTTTCTTGTCTAGAGCTGTCAACCGTGGCTTGCCCCATATACCTCGTGAACCGACAGCTATACTATATGCAACTCTACACAGCTGCCGTCATCTTTCTCGCTTTGTTGCTCTTTGCTCGTACTTAGAGTTCATATTCGTATTTGCGCTATTTCATCCACATCATAAGGAAGAGGGGAAGCAAACCCAAAGTGTAGTCTTTTTTAACAGAGCAGTATAGACGCACGCAAGATTGCACGATAGGACCACTATCGACGCTTTCAAGCGAGAGGGCTGCGCCGCTTATGCAGGATGTAGCGACCCCCCGTGCGCGCCTCCGCTCACAGGATTTGCCTATGGACAATGTGGACAATAGAGGAGCAGAAGGGAAAAAAAAAAGAAGCAGAGAAATATTGGCACCCGCCGCCAGCTCGGCGACCAAAAGCGCCCCCAGAGTCATCTTACTGAACTCCTAGCTCAGTTGGGACAGTGGTCAGCATAGGCAGCTAGCAACGAGCTGAAACCAAACAAGGAAATTGATGTCGAATGGGAGAAATTACTCTCGACCATCTCATCTCGTCGTCTGGTCAATGAAATGCAGAAGAAGCCCTTGTTTATGTTGGATCTGCTGTAATGACTTGCATGCCAACGCCGCGCCATGCGCCGGCGCACCTTGCCTAGTATGTACTTGGGTGTAAGTGAGGAGACACCTTCCAACAGCAAAAATTGTTCAAGTGTCATGACTCTTTCTTTTTTTTTCTCCTCGTCCTCCACTTTCACAGTGCAAGCTTGAATAGTGCGGACTTTGCGGGTGGAATGTGCCGCCGCCCGAGCCATACCGATTGTAGTCTCCTCGCTTGCGCGGTTCTAGATATGTACTGTGGACCATGGGAAGAGAAAAAGAGTCAGAAGAGGAACTGTAGGCGCCGTGGCATGTGTATTGGCCGTGGCATGTGTATTGGCCGTGTCCCCGCACTCAACAGGCCGGCTCTTCAGGATCGTCCATGGCCCTTCCTTTGTCGACGAGTGATTTGATAGCAGTTCAAGTCCCGTGAGTCGTCTCAAATGCTCCGCATCGTCCGAGACCAGCGCCCTTGGCCAGCCCCGACTCCTTTTGGCGAGCTGCCAGGAGAGCAATAGAACCTTTTGATGAGTATGGATACCGTCTAGGGAGAAGCCGTCGCCCGTCTCCGTTAGGGCCGGGTGATTCCCCTGGCTTGGAAGGCATCCTGTGGTATTGAAACCGTCCTAATCGATGCAGACATGTAAGTCCTGATCAATGGTTGGGCAATGGCCGTCGAGACAGTCCTAGGGGTCCCCGGAGCGTCCCGAGACGGCGGGTCACTTCTAGGAGTCGTGAATCTCAAAAGACCCTCCAAAAAGGGGGACTCTTTCTAGACGAAAGAGATGATTGTGTGCGAATCCTCACAGGCCAAGGAGCATCGCCTACATCTGGACGGTGTTAGTGGCAGTCGGCGAGCTGAGGTGTGTCGGTTGAAAAGAGCCTCTAGAGCCTCTGATTGGCCAGAGACCTTGGTTGCCAGGGTGGAGAAGCCAAAAGCGGCCGATGAGATGGATGCTGATTGGCTCCTTGAGCGATTGCATTTGGCCAATCACAGCCGATGGGCAGATTTTCTCAGAAACTGTGCGAGCGCGGTCTCGAAAGCGAAAATGGGCTAGGAGACCAAAGGTTTGTGTAGGTCAAGCCGGCTAGCGAGCCCTCTTTTTCGTGTTTCGTCTCTCTCACGTCCTGGACAGCGGAGATTGATAAGTGACAAAGCTTCTCTTAAACGGCACGGGCTCATCCGGCGCACTCGCGGCACTTGAGCATTCCCTGGGCTGTCATCTGCATTCGCTGCGAAGGGGGCCTTTTCCGGATATCCGTCTACCAGAAACAAGAGGCGACGGTTTCTGTTCTAGCACCTTGGGACCCTGCAGCGCCTGATTCTGCTCACTGGCCACTGGTTCGGCCATCGAGAATGGGACCATCTGATCCGGCCGTTGTGCGACGCGGGGGTCGATGGAGGTGGCCCCTTGAGGTCCGCCCTTGAGGTCCGCCCGCAAGACAAGAGTGCCAATGAGCGCCATTGTGATGCTCTGATGGACTCCCTCGCTTTTGCCATCGGAGTTGTTTCGTACATGGCCGGCCAAGCTTACCACTTCTCGCGCGCCCGCCACCGTCTCACGGGCCATGTTCGGACTCGTCGTCTGTGAACCTGTGGAACGAAACGAATCTGACCCAGACAAGGAAGGGCATGACAGGCGTGGCTGGAATACGAAAGTTGCCGTGCAAGCCACAAGCCACACGCGAGCTTTGGGAAGGGGAATGTACCGGTACATGCGCCCTTGGCCAATTGGGCTGACGGAGCCAAATCGGCAGCCATCGGCCCATAAAAGGCCTATAAAACGGGCACACAATGAGCAAGGTGCGAATTGCTTCAGCACCTCCTTGGACATGTATCTGGGTGTGCTCGTATAAGGCCAAGATCTGGGAGGGAATGGGCAAAACCTTGCCAGGCCAGGCAAGAACGATCATTATGCCGTAACGCTGCAGAAGCAGCATCAGTGGTAGCTGCAGCAGCTCCGTACTCGTACCTGCCACTAGTGGCCAGTAGCAGGCGTTACCAAAAATAGCCTATAATTCCATGTGGGTGCTGTTGCCAACTAAAATGCTCCGGCGTGTCCTGGGAAGTACGAGGTACCCATGTACTCTTCTTACAGCCCTGTATTGCCGTTTCGTGGCCACGCTCACCCTAGAGGAAACAACGAAGATGACCCATGACAACGAAGATGGACAAGGCGATCAACAACATTTTCCTCCTTCTCTCGCCGCTGTGCGATACCCACGGAACACGTCATTTGAGGCAACCGATGTCGACCCTTGGGCACGCGTCGCTACAGGTAGTTTCATCAGAGGGCTGGCTGCAGGGCCGCGACAGCTATGCAGGCGGTTGGTTATGTGGCCGCAGGTGACGACGCTCACCTTTATCCACCACGGTCTCGCCAGCCAGTAAACTGCGATTATCTAAGTGAGGCAAGGCTGCAGAGTCACAACTTGAAGGAGTATGCAGAGGACGCCCCTCCGAATACAGGGCAACGTACATGTACACATCGGATGATAGAAGCGTGCTGCGCTCAGCGTATCGAGACAACAGGCATTCATCACCATTACTACTTTGAGTCCTTGGTGGACCCCTCGCACCTTGACAACGGCAACGCTGGGTGGTATCACTACCTGTAAGGCGACAGCATGCTCGGAACAGCAAAGCGGCTACGTAGCGAGGCTGATGACTGCCACCGCACCTGGTCACCCAAATGGCCTTGCTAGCTATCGCCAGCGTGGTCATTCCCAAACGCAAACTATGAGTCTTGCTTTGGCCAACACATTTTCTCCCTGTCTCTGCCATCTGTGTCGCTCCCAACGCCACGGGCTGCCTCTGGACGGGGCATCGCCAGTGGCAAATGCAGACTCCCTACCGATACATGGGCCTAGCCCCGGTGCTTGGGAGTGTAAGTGTAAGTTGGCTACGCGACGATTACAGCGTGCGTCTCAACAAACTTCTGATGCGATAGATAACAATGAACTCACGCCTTACAGTATGCAGGGCGTCCTGGCTCGAATAGCCGAGTCCCAGATTACTGGGGAAATCTTACCCTGGAAATTTTCCTTCCCCGAAGTGGCTGTTGTGGACCCCACGCAGACGAGGGTCTTCACCGATCTGCCAGAGCCACCAACTACAATGCGCCGTCCCCAGGATGAAAAAATTGACGTCCTACGAAGCATGTGCATTGGCTCCTGACAAGATGTGGCTACGAGGAGGTCTGCATGCCAAGATTCTGGAGTTGAAGCCATACTTTCGAATCGAGAAGGATTCTTTCTGCATTAGCGGTTTTGCAACATGAGGCGCGTACCCCGTGCTGCAAGCCCATTCTACAGCTCTACCACACACAACTGTTGTTGTACTGTACTGTATCATCGTGTGCGTGCTGGCGGCCACCCAACTAAGCAGCAACATGACGGAGACGGTTTGCCGAGTATCGCGAAAGCGACCCGACACCCCCTGCGGATGGCAATCATGCAAAAACCCATGGACAGCTGAAAGAGCTGCATATACCGTCATGGGCTACTGCACGACCTCATCCATGGCCCCCTTGACGTCTTCATGCATCTCCGGCCCATGGTTTTTGTTAGCCGGACGTCGATGTCCTGCCACTCGGTATGCCCGCCTAATCAACACCGTGGCGCGGCAGACTCCAAGGCCCGTGGCTGTGTCTGCCTTGCGAAGTGTGGCTAACCCCACAAAGATCTGCCAGCTGGCTGATTACCTAATTACGATTCCCGCACGGGAGGCAACCAAGCCTCATCCACGCGCCACGAACCAGGGCCCGGAGGTACCGTCCGACTGCATTTCACACCAATGGTGACTTGGTCGGAATAGAAACACAGCATCTGATCCTTTGATCTGTAACAAGCGCGCCTCGGTATAGAGAAAGGGACAAGGAAAAGCTTCTGGACCTCGCCATATCTCCCTTGCGTCGATACCTAACGAGCCAGGGTGACAGTTAAGCCCCTTCTAACCGGCGTCTAAAATTTTTGATGCCCCATGTTCATATTTTCCCTACTCTTGGCATCTATGACGTCGTCGCCGTTAGTCGGAGCAGATTCTCATCATCCCACTCTGACATGGCTGCCATCTTTCTTTTGGCCGCCATACCGCCCAGCAATCACGAGGCCTACGCGATGGCCTGGATGAAAGAGCAAATCTTTACGTTGCATATGCCTAGGGTGAAGAAAGAAGGAAGATGGACGCTCGATGCTCTCGTGACCGAGGAGTCATGTGGACTGGCGTCTGTAATAGGTCTACCACCTTGCCTACGTCCCTACAGATTGGATTGATACGCCGAATGGTGCCCAAGTACCAGGCCAATACCCTGCAATGGTAGCAATAAGGCCTTGCTCTTGACTCATTTGCGCCTAAGTGCTACAGGGCCGGCCCGTCTTGGGCGTGCCTGGCGTATTGGGTTGAAGCAGCAGGGTCGTCGGTCTGGTTTCAACAAGTCGGCCCTTGGCAAGTCGATCTGGCCTCAGCAAAGGTAACGAGACAATATCCACCTCTGGACCTAGGTCAAATGTACGAGTGGCTTTCTATTCTTCGTTTAGCAAGGCAGGCTATCAAATCCGGCACTCCGAATCCTTTCCCTATGCGTCCCCGGCTTGCCGAGAGCGCTTGAGCCTCGATCCCTATAGGTCAAAATGTGAAACAAGAAGGTGATTCCATCCAATCACTCCTGCTCTTACTACTTGAAAGGACACAGAGATTCTCCAAATTCATCCAATGAATGCCACAAGCCAAGGCGTGAGCTCCTTATCTTTCCCCTACAGCTCCTTAGAGACACCCCGTGAAATCCAGTCTGCAATGGACATGACCGTGACCATGGGGTTGACGCCGCTCGCGCTTGGAAACACGCTAGAGTCTGCAACATACAGGTTCTTCTTCCCCCAGACGCTTCCCCTCTCATCAACCACGCCAGACTCTTTGCTGGCGCTCATTCGGCACGTTCCCATCTGGTGCGCCGACCCGAAGGCAGACAGGGGCGGTTTGTTGCCCAGAGTGCGCAAGTGTTGTAACCATTTACCAAAAGCAGCATCTGTGAACTCGGGATCTTTGTCTTGGACGTGCTTTGCTTGCTCGGAGGCATTGGGTATGAACGGCGGCAGGCCGTAAATGGTCGCTCGAATCTCTGTCGCACCACCGACGTAGGCAATCTTGGCAAGGCCAATGATTCCCTCTAGATTGTTCTCGCGGTCGAAATCCGATGGCGAGTACTCAATCCGAGGCCCGCCCGTCTCGGGGTCGACAAATACTCGACCGGAGTCTCGATCACGGGCTAGTGAGATGAAGCTGTTTACGTGCCGGAATCTCGTGGTGATGAGCTTGGTATCAAGGCCGCTGCTCCAACTTGATAATGCAAACGCCATGTATGGCTAGACGACATGACCGATACCCTTGCAGTCAGCGAAATGTAATCTTGGAACAAGTAGTATAGCAGTGCTTTCTGCTGGGGTACTATCTGATAGTACTCACCATCATGCATAATGGCTCCAACTTGACTCCGTGCCCCTTGCCATCGAGGTTTTCAAATTCACCGCTCCAGCTTGTGATGATACCACCTTCCCATGGTCGAACCTCTTGTCGATTCACCATCATTAAACTGTTGACTGGATGGAGGTGAAGATTACGCCCAAGTTGCGGATTCTAAAAGAATAGGGGGTATATTTATGTCAGCGAAAATGTTACCTTTCTTTAGAGCCTTCTGTTGAGATTGAGGGGGTAGTTGGAGAAGAAATAACGAGCAAGCAAGAATCAACCATATTGAACGGCCAAGTGGGCACAGACTTACCTGAACACCGCTCTTCATCAGGATGACAGGGCTCCAGAAGGTCCCAGCGGACAAGATGACTTTCTTTGCCTTGATGACAACCTTCCTCTGCCTACGCTCTCCGACGTCTTTGTGAAGGTCACCTTCTTCGTCTCTACTTAGCCACGATCCCTCGATTCCTATTGCTGTCACTCCATCCTCATCAAAGAGCACTTTTTCGACAGTGAAGCCTTCCATGAAATCGGCACCAGCTTCGGCGGCAGCAGGCAGCCAGGCCTGTGCCGGTCCTCTTTTCTCTCCCAGACCACAGCCCAAATTGCAATGGCCGCAGTAATGCTCCTTGCTGGCGGTGTTCTGGTCAGCAACGCTTGCATGCCAGCCCAGCTTCTTACATCCATCTAGCAGCGTGTTGTTGGAGAAGTTGTGGCGGATGGCCTCAGACCCGGCGCCAATGAAATTCCACACGCGATCCATGCACTCGTCAAATTCGGGCGACGTGAACAGTGGGAGGCCTTCATCAGCCCATTCTTTGCGTACGTAGTCCTGGAGCTTCAAGCACACGCTCCAGTTGACCGTGCCGCCACCACCCCAGCAGCTGGCCGAGGTCATCGAGATGGTCGTGTCCTCACTCACATAGGCGCCGCTATGGTCGAATAGATACTCGAGCCCGGCGTCCTGTGGCATGGGAAGGTGAGTAGGGTGGAAGTGGTATCCCTTGTCGACGACGAGGACTTCGTGTCCTGCCTCGGCGATATTCTTTGCACAAACGCCACCTCCAGGGCCAGAGCCAACAATGACTACGTCGGTGGTGATTTCATGTACGTCGTCCTCCTTACCGGCAGCAGCAGGAGGCACCTGAAGGAACACAAAGTCGTACCCTTCCGCGGGCTTCCAATCTTTGGGGACGTCAGGGTATCCCGAGAGTTTCTGGAAGTGAGGATTGGTGGTGTTGTTGGCCTTTCCGGCCAGGGAGACCATGGACTTTGCGAGCCCTCGGAACGTCGCGAAACGAGAGGTGGTCCATGACTTGATGATGGCCTCGCGGGTGCTTGCTGGCTGTTGGGTGATGGGACTCCAGTAGCCTGTTAATAGCAAGCTTCCGGCGCGTGTCCTGTTAATTCATAAGACTCAGTTTTCATCTCTCTTGGTAAATCTCACACACATATATATATACATATATATACAATGCCCCCCACATAGTTCCTGTATAGAGTGAAGAAGAATTAACACTCACCCTAGTGTTCCAAGGACCCCCGCAAGCTTAGCCCTCGCCGGCGAGACGCCCAAGTTTCGTATACAATCCTCGCGGAATGGAGGATACTCAGACGGCCGGAAGGCAAGAAGCTCTGTAATCTCCTCTCTGCTTGGAGCATTGTCTAGTGAACCGCGAACCTTGTCTATAAGGCCATTGAATTCATCATCAGGGATGGCAATCTGCTTGTTTTTGTCCGTGACGGCGGATGCTGGTGCGTAGGACGGCAATACGCCATCCAGAACAGCCCAAAGAGTGTCCCATTGCTCGGCGGTCATAAAGTCAACGGGCGGTGGTGAAGGGAGCGTGACTGGCACGGGTGCCTTCATAAGTGGCTCTGCCATGGCCGATTGTTGTGGTGAATAATTACAATTATTTTCAATGTAGAAAAAGAAGAGCTCTTTGCTGTGAGCGATACAGATGATGTATCAGATAAAGAGCCGGGGATGGTATGTCTGCCATAGTGTTAGCCTTTGCTTTTTCCCAAGATTTTCATCTGCACGGTGAAGCGATCCGTAACAAACCCCGAGAGTCGTACTTGTAAGATGATAGCAAACAATGCGCCGCTGGAGTTTGCTATCGGTGACTTTGTATACGTTCGTTACACAAAATGAGTGAAGAAAAGCAGTGGGCGAGGAGTCTTATAGACTTTCGTTCTTTTCGCTTTTCTCTGGCGCGGTAATACAGCGCATCAATTGATTGACCTTTTGTATTTTCAACAAGAAGTTCTCTCTCTTACACGCGCAAGCATTCAGCAGACACTGGCAAAAGAGCAAAAGAGCCAAGGACCCCACTGCATAACAACCTTATCGGGATCAGATTTTAGTTTAATAATCGCGAAAGGCGAGATTGTTGCAGTGTGGGCACTCTAAAAAGGGCGATTGAGAAACAATAGAGAATTTAAAGCTCGAATTTAAGAAGCACAGTCAGAGCTTGGGCCGAAAACGCGGTCATTGCCGGTGAGCGGGGAACAAAGGAAATTGGCGGCAGCGGACGGCTATTAAATAGTAAGTACTGTACTGTACTGTACTGTACTGTTTTCCTTTGGACAACAACAAAGGCTGTCTGTGTGTGTTTCTCCACGGGGCCTATTTTTTTTAGCTGCCGTCTATTTCGGACATGGGGCGCTTTTTGCCGGTGCGGGGAGTCGATCTGGGTCGAAATCGGATGGGACTGGCGCGGTGTACTGACAATATGTACAATGATGAGGAGACAAGGCCCTGCTGATCAACTTATATATCATTTTTTTTTGATTAGGGAAAGAGGAACTGTTTTATAAATTATTTCTACTTCAACTTTCTGTTTAGAATGGGCAGTGAAATGAACCCTATAGCTCAGTGTCGTTGTACCTGCTTGCGTTAACCCCTGGAAGAGGGCCAAGATCCCCCCGCATTCTCCAGGTAGGATTCCATCCCAACAGTCAAGTAGCACCACCAACATGCCACCCACACATACTGTAGCAAAGCATGAATGTTACCGGTACCCTATTAGTGGTCAATTCCCTCTTCTAGAGAAATCCCAGATACTCACTAGAGCTGCTAGCTGCAATATCCCTTCCCCCATCGAGCTGCACACACATACGTGTATATACACATACTCAGCCCATCGTTAAGAGATGCCTCGGCCCCCCCCTCTTTTTCCACTTCCCCCTTGAGGAGAAAAACTAATGTACATGTGACAAATTACCGTTTTATACATTCATTTCCTTAGTGGCTTTACCCCGACCCGGAGATTCCTCTTGTTCCTCCTCCGCTATTTTCAAAAAGGTTAAAAGAGACATAAGGCGTTGCTACGTAAACAGTTATCCCGAGATACCGCTTCTACTCCACATCAATACCCGTCTTCACGCCAAGAGTGACACGTGCATAACGGTCATCAACAGCAACTGAGATGTAAAACTAAATTCTGCTCTGAGGAAGAAGAAAAACATAACAATGGCGACTTAGGTAGTATTCGCAACTCGAAGTAATAAAAGTAGTAAAGCAGAATAAAGTTTGTCTCCCTGACCAAAACTGAATCGGCATATAAGGCATGTCATCACACATAGAAGACAAAGGGCATATATGTTAAGGGAACTCTATCATCTTTTTCAATTAAAAAATAAACAATGAAAACCCCCTTTAGCACGCGGGAACAGTCAAAGAATTCAGCTTGAAATGCCGGGCTCTGCTTTCGCGAGCCGCCGAGCAACGGCGCGAGACTACCGTCAAGATCATGGTTGACGAAGGAGCCAAAATTGAGGCGAGAGCCAACGCAATGCCTGGATATTCCTTGCTCATATCGACCAATCCATTGTTGGCCACGACCATCAGAAGACAAAAGTCGGGACCGATGGAGAGCAGACCAAGCCAAACACAGTGGTCCGCAGGTACTTTTCGTGCCCAGGAAGATCACTGACCATGATGACCTTGGCGCCGCGCTTCCCAATGCCCTCCCATGATAGCTTTCCTATGTGGTTTAAGCAGGCTGTCAACAATACGTGCTTGATCACAAGCATTACTTACGGCCTGAGGCGTCCGATGTGACGGCTTAGCCAAGACTGTCAAATCACATTATCTCCATACCCACAGAGCTTGTTTGTCCCGTCTCTATTTCGTGCTTATGACGGAAGAGATTCACTCGTGCTCTTCCTCCTCCAATGTCTAGATCGTTTTTGACTAGCATACCGAGCAGCGAACTCTTTCTGGCATCGATTTTTTGTGTTTACATAGCATATTGGTACTTTCGTTGTCTATCAAAAGACAGAAGTCAGGGCTGCTGGAGAGCGCGCCGAAGACAGTAGTCCGCAGATACTTCACGTGCGCGACCAGGTAGAGATATAGATAAATAACATCCGGTAAAAGAGATACTTTTTCCTGATACCCGATTGTTGATTTCATAACTGCTGTCTATAGCACCTTGAGGCTTTTCTTCCCACCAACAGACCGGGAAGAGTGGTCTGTGAAATTGAAGAGATCTAGAAGTTTCGGCCCCCGGCTCTGGCTACTACATCATGATGATATTAGTTCCGCATCGGTAGTCATATTCATTCTTTCATGCTCTGCCCTGGCATATGCTCGAGCTACACGAATGCGGTTTTGCTCTACTATGCTCCAAGATTTTGACTGATGCTTTCGACGCTTCTCCAACCTCTTTTCTCTTTTTTTCATTGCTTCAATCTCTGGGTCTGGCCGGTAAGGAATCAGATGGGTCGCAATTCGTTGTAAAATATCCAATATCCTATCATGCTCACTTCCGATTGATTGTTGTTGATGCTGGTCAAACCCTCGAGCTGCTATAAGAAGTAAAGCTCTCAAGGTGAAATGTGCGTCATTCCCCGCACAATGAAGGCCATTGTAAGGACATCCTAGCATTATAAGAAGATCGCCAAGAGAGCCTGCCCAAAGCTCCAATACTTCATTAGCAACATTAAAGGTGTCTAAAATCCCCGAGAGGCGCTCGGGGAATGGGAAATCGAGAGCACGTAACACTTGAAGGTCGCTGCGGAACCCATGGCCCACAAATAAAACATTGCAATCGTTGGGAATAAGAGACTCGATACTGCTTGAGACATCTAGTTGAGAAATAGCAACTGATTTGCCAAAAAGGAATTTATTTGAAACTTTTGAGAGAAATGAAGGAAATCCTTTGGCGAAGTTGTAGGTCGAAATGAGCTTGCTAGGGGAAATTTGGAGGAGGTCTTTGGTGTCAAGAATAGCAAGGCCAACTTGGCAATTCTCCTTGCGAGAAAATCCGCTCATGATAGTATTGATATTTTCGAAATCGATCGAGACAATGACGACGTCAGATAGATTAAAAGGTTCCAAAGAGCAGCTACTGAGGTTGAGGGCCTCGAGCAACATGCGAAGCCCATGCCTAGCGGGCTTGTTGAAATCTTTTATCCCGATCTTGTCGATGAAGATGTTCAATACCAGCTATCCAGATTGTGTGAGTGTGCTGAAATCTTCCGATCTTTGGTAAATATACTAATCGGCAAGCGAGAGTCTGTCGCTAGTTTGCCTTTGGTCAGCGCCTTGGTAAAGTTTCGTTGGGATACACTACGAAATAGGTGATGTCACATAACTGCCTACAACTTGACAACGCTCCGGCCTCAAGACGCAACCTACCTCTATATTCAAATTTCATTCCCAACATTGGCAATAACAGAAGTCGGATTGGCCGAGTGGTTAAGGCGTGCGCAACCATCCAATGGTTCTCCTGTTGGCGACGGCTCCCATCAATGCCAGCACCTCCAACAGCAGTGGTGACCGCGGCAGCTCGTTGCTGGCCTGGCGCGGGTTCAGGTGCCTGGCTAACACCTAGCCAATGACAGACAGGAGGGGCTAGATCGCATAGCAAAAGCCAGAATACTAGATAGTTACTCCATCTTTACGTTCTTTACCCTCAGAGCAATCTTTCGATATTATATCTATGCTCTTTCTATCGTCGTCTTCCCACTATATATCGATTACGTTGGTAGAGACATCTAGTACCTACATCTAGTACCTACTCCATTGGTAATGGGCGCTAAATGAACCGTCGCGGTATTCTATATTAAAACCTCTGTCTGTTAGCCTATCTTAGGCGTCTCTTCATTTGAAGTAATGGCATTCGGGTTCATTGAACGAAGTCTATCACTACCAAACTCGGTCTTAGTTGCATGAGCCGTTTCGGTTTTATACCTACTTCCTATTTGTAATACCTAACAAAGTACAGGCATTAGGTTGTGAAGTGACCGGATCTTCGTTGGCAGCGGCAAAACTTACGCTTTATCAGCACCCCTTCAAACCCAGCAGCATGCTCCAAGTGAGTAAGATGCATATGCTCTCTAAAAAACCTATCTACGAGAGAATCATACCGATTTACGCCACCCTGAATGAAGTCCAACCAGTGCAGTCTGTGAAGCAGTGCTTCGCAGCTACTGTAGGTAAACCATAACGGCTAGCCGACCCCCCCCCCCAAACAAACTTTTGAAGAAGAAGCCTATATAGCCCTATCGTTCTTTGTCAGGCGGTTGAGGAAATTAGCCTGGCAGAGAGCTAGCTAGGACTCTCCCTGCGAAAACGTCCACGACCGGACACACTTATGACTCGCGCTGCATACATATGGATATGTATTGTATCTCAGTGGGACCATGCTGCCTTAACGACAGCAGTCGCACCAGCATGCCTAATGGCTTGGGGATTATAATCTGCTTGTGTTGATATATGTACATGGGTTCGTATCTCGTGTTTTCCTTCTACACTCTACCTTAATCCCGAACTTCCCAATATATATCGGTTCCCTGTAACTCCTTCAATCAAGCTCGCCTTCTTGAGATGAGCGAATAACACATGCTTTGTTTCTCACTTCGAAGACACTGCGGCCGCAAGCACTTGTTGAGAGAGAGAAATTTTAAGCCTAAAGCTCTCGCCCCAATACCACAGGTATTCATCCCCCATTCCGCTTAAATTACGAGAGCAAAAAGGACAAAATAGAAGCCATCCCAAAGAAACTACCAGTCGCAACGTTATCTTGAAATACGGCTGGCCGGGTCTGGAAGATCCTGCGAATGTGAGTTCGGAACGGTTTGATGTTGGGAGGAGTGGGGAAGTGGCTCTACCTTGGTGGCGAAAGTGGTGTTCAGACTGATCCTGACAGATTCTGGATTGGAAACGAGGAGCTTCCGGCGGGTAGGTTACTTTCAGCTTCAGAGAATTCGTCGCGCACTCCCCGACTACTGGCAGGGCCCCGCAAGGAGAGACGTCAAGAATGTGTGAAAGGGGGAAAATGTACACAGCAGGCGGCTACGCATAAACCAAGAAAAAATTTAATTATTCAGCACATATATATACTTACTTACATATCTTGCTTGCCATTATTCTTTTTTCTCCTTGCTCATTACCGCTATTAATCTAGCCAGCTAGCTGTTCAATCTGGAAGCAATACGTGCGTTATGCAAATCCAAGCAACGGCAGCTCATTCGAGTCATTGGTGTCAGATTCCTCTCTGCATACATGCAATTTCACTCCATTTTATGAGCGGGCATTATCTGTCTGGCATTAGATAAAGCTGTTCGACTGGGAGTCCCATAAATCTGCTTACTTTTTTTTTTTTTTCTGATCTGATGGTTCGCGTAACTTGAAGGAAGATGGAAGAAGATGGGGGGGGGGGGGGGGGGTTAAAGTTGATGGGTATTGGATCTTTCTCATTAAGACGCGGGCCACTCTCAAATCAGGGAGGCAATACAGGGAATAATTAATTCATGCTTATTAAGGGTGATTTACATAGTATTAGGCACTGCGGCCTGAATCCCACCAGGAATAAAACATATTCGCGGATGGCCCTGTACACAAGTATAATATTAGAAGCCTCTTTACGCGTCTAATCAACTTGTATCGAAGTCGACCTTGATTTTTGGAATTGCCTAACTTTTCTTCTACCAAGCTTTTCTTTAGGAGCCCCAGTTCAGCTTGCCACTAGAGTTCAAGTTTCTATACTTTCTGTGCTTGGAAGTCTCCCTCTAGGTAGGCTATGTAGTTTTCGATGAGGTCGTGCCACACGTGGTGGATTTACAGAGCCATGTATGTGCATGAGCGTCGGCAAGAGAGTTCGAGTTCAGTGACGTAGCCTGAAATATGATCCCAATACCATTTGGGGTCACTGTCGTCGTTATCAGTGCTGCGGAACCGTTTTGGATGTCCGCCTTACCACTTGGTGTATGCGCATTTCCAGACGACTGCTCAGCGGCCGAATACTAGAAGTCTGGGAGCAATCTAGGACTCTTAGAGTGTCTAGGCGTGGTTGTCGATCGGCTACCTGACATGTGTTCGCCAGATTCTAGAGATCTTGACTGCTTGTCAACGAGTGTACCTATCTGTTTGTCGTCGACGCGTAAACCGTCGTTGCAGGAGCTTGCGCTGCCTGCCGAGATTATGATGGAGTTTTCGTAGATGCGAAGCTTCTAGGGCAGGTCGTCCTGGATGATGTAGAGGGAGTCGATCCATGTGTACCGGAGAGACCGACATTCCTGGTTGCTTTGAACGCGTCGAGCGTGGTCCTGGGAAGGTTTGATTTGAGGGAGAGCAATGGTGAGAGTAATCCGCGAATGATTCCGTAACGGGTTGGAAGAGTTGTAAGCTCTCTAGCAGTAGCTGAGCGTATTATACTTATATAATATATGTGACTTCTGTTCCCTCCCTCCCTAGTTGTACGAAGGGTACTCATTATCAGGCAGGCATCGCTTGTGTTTTGCAACTCACTCACTCACTCACTCACTCACTCACTCACTCAGCGATTGCCACCCGTTTGCGAGACGCTCTAGGAATAGATCCGTTAATATACTGACTGACTGTAAAGTAATGTCGAATAGCTAAACATAATAGCAACAGCAGAGGCGTTCGCGCATCATGAAGCGCTGGCACCAGGTACTGACGAAGGACCCGTTTTTTTGACGTTAGTACAGGTAAAGGTTATAAAGCAAAATATTTCGCAGCCAATCAGATCGCCCCTATAGCTCAGTGGTAGAGCGTTGCACTTGTAATGCAAAGGCCCATAGTTCAAGTCTGTGTGGGGGCATCTTTTTTATTCCTTTTAACAAGTATACTTGCCAAAAGTGATGTATGTGGCCCGACTTATCTTTTTGTTCGACAGCTCATGTTGCAAACCTTGTCGCAGGGATGGCCGACCCGGAAAACCCATCTGTAATTGTGGTATTCGTAACAATGGTGCAGCGTGTGTTTGGGCTCGGTCGTTACCCTTCGTCGAGCTGTAGTACGGCTCAAACGCCGTGGCTTGTTTTCAATGTTTGCGGGTTGTTCTTGCTTGTGACCACGAATGGGCCTCCACGGGTGTAAGCGTGATGATTCATCGAGGCCATTACGGCCACAAGCAGGAGTATTTAGGTTCTATATTTGACTGTTATTTAAATTTTCATTCTCGCTATTTGTTGGGTTTTCTCGAGCTGCTCGAAGTTCTGTCCTCTCGATACTACTCTTGTAACAAATGCTCTGTTACTAGAATTAAAATAGGGATCTCCTAAGGTATCGCGCTACTTAGCCACAGGGCCCAGTTTATCAGGTTGCTAGTTAGTGTAGGCTGGTGGCTTGTTAGGAGATCCCTAAAACAATATCTATGCAAAACTGAAAACCTGCTATCAGCTCCAGGCTAATTTCAACCCCTCGTCCAATATTAACCTGCACTTCCGCCTTTCAATGACAATTGAAGAAGATCAAGCCCTTGCTCATCCCGACTATTGGGATAAGCGCTATTCCAAGTCAGACGGAGAGGCGCCGGTGCACGAGTGGTTTCGCTCTTTCTCTGAGCTAGAGCCTTTTTTTCAGAATAATCTTATTAGCCGGCAGAGCTTGAAGGCAGAAGACAAACCACTGATTCTGCATCTTGGGTCTGGAGACAGTGTCTGTCATCGCCAGTCCCAAACCAGTTATCCAACTGCTAACCAGTCCTTCGTGCAGGTTATTCCTTCCGAATTAGCGTTTCGCGGCTACAGACGACAGCTATGCATCGATTTCTCCACTGTCGTCGTTGAATCCATGGCTGAACGCCACAGCAAGGTAGAAGGGATAGAATGGAAACACATGGATGTACGCAATATGGTTGGCATTCCCGACAAGTCTATCGACGTTGCCTTCGACAAGGGAACACTAGACGCTATGATACATGGTAGTCCTTGGAGCCCTCCCCGCGAAGTCAAGGAGAATACGAGTAAATACCTGAAAGAGGTAGGCCTCCCTCTCCGGCAGAACATTACAGATCATGTCCTTCTAATAACTTTTCAAGGTCCACCGAGTACTGAAGGATCATGGGGTGTTTCTATACGTCACGTTCAGACAACCCCACTTCATAAAGCCACTGTTAAACCCAGATAATTTATGGGATATTGAAATGCAGGTGCTCGGAGACGAGGGCTCCTTTAACTACTACGGATTTGTGATTAAGAAATGCCTTGACTTTTCGGAAGCTGTCGATAAAGGAATTGGAGAGGAAACAGATAGCTGCAAACCCGAATTGGAATAGCACCACAACGGCCACGATTCTCCAACTTCTCTTCAGGTTCCCAAAGGAGACTCTAGCAGCTGAGCAGTTGAAACACCAAAGAAAGTCTGCGCGCTTCTTGCAGAGTCGGCAGCCCGGTAAGCCATCACAGATGGAGAAAACGCGATTAAGCTATGAGATAATTGCCAGTGAGCAATACTTAGGAATCTTAATTGTATTATTTCCTTGCTTCAGACAAGTTGACATAGGGCTACCCACCAATCCTTATCCACGAGAAGGCCTCATGTTACCCTACGCAGCTACACTGAATGGTTATATGGCTGGTATTTGCCTCATGCTAACTCCTAGGTCGCCTCTTACAGCTTGCTGTATCTGGTGCACCAGGCCCCTTAAATGGCATTGCCCAGTGGTCGAAATCATCATAGCCGAGTTCTATATGGAGTGTGTATGCCGATGCTGAACTAGACCTATGAGACAATACATAGTTTATCATGTAACTTTCACAAGCATGGCAAGACAAACAGAGTCGGGCATGAAGTCTGGAGTCTGGAGATTGCACTTGAGCAGGTCAGCCATGTAAGCTACCGGACCGAACATCACCGTCACGACTAGAGGATCCAGATGTGACATGACTTCGGGGAAGCTGAATTCTGCAGTGTAGGAGCAGGTCGGCCGTTGCCACTGTTCCACCCAGTTCTCAAGGCGCTAAGAGCCTCTGCTGCATACAACAATCAAGTCCGTTGGATCTGGCCATAGTTTCTGTGACGCATCGGGGAAATGGGCCGTCCAGTACGGGGCAGCGTAAGTGAAAAAGCTCACGAACCCAAGATCAGACGGATCAAAGTCCCGGGGCGATTTGGACCAGGGCGATTCAGTCAGAAACTTGTCATCGTCAAGTACGCCTCCAATAGCGAGAAGCTTGACATCAGGCCCGTTTCTGAAGCCCCAGGAAAGATTATTTTCCCCACATTTGTCAAAGAGGAGGTACTTGACGCAACGTCTGAGGAGAGATCCGTTTAGTTCCGCCCTGCGTTGGACAGCCTGGTTTTGCCAATTTGTTTTCCCAACCAAGCTCCAACTTGATGGTGGAGCCTGCAATATGAGCTCTTTGAGAGACTGGTGAACAAGACGCAGTTGAAGATCCTTTCTGTTTCTCACGTTTATGGTGCTAATGACAGGCCGGATGAGGTCAAACAGGTTCACAGAATGGGCAATCTGGTCTAGTTCACTTAGAGTCGTACGATTATCGTCTTCTATGTCAATAAACACAGCGTAAGCAAGCTCGTCGGCCGTTAGAGGCCGCCGGGCAACCGCGAGCGTCTCCAGGGCCCGCTGCAGATTGTCCTCATTCTCTGGCAAACCTGAGCAAATCTTGTCGAACAACGTCCAATACAGTTCGGCGAGGCCCTTAGACGAAGGAAGGTGGTTCAACGCACTTTCTAAGCCCTTCTGATTTTGTATGCGAAGTTTCCCAATGTACTCCAGCGATATTCGTAGCCAAATCGCGCAGCCGTTAGCTTTTGCGGAAAGCTCATTCACCACTTTTTCCCGAGTATGTTCGGGGATATTGAGCTGGCTGGCAAGGTAATTCGCAATAATACGGTCCCTTTCCTTCGACAAGCCTAGCTCAATTCGGCTGGCGCCTGGCGGCAAAGCTCTTTCAATATCATCGTCATACCTGGAAGAAATGAAAACTTTCAGCTGAGCGTTGTGTTTGAAGAGGCCATGAAAGAGGGTACGCAGCTGCGTCTGAGGATAGATCTCGCATTCGCCCAGGCCATCTAAAACAATGAAGTTTCTTGATCGTCTTTGCAGTAATAGGCACAGACAAGATGCCCCTGTGACAGATTGTCCACAACGTAAGCAGTAGTTATTTTTTCCCGCAACCCATGTCTCCAAACAAGGCCAAGAGGTTCGAGTCACGCGAGTTCAATCTCCAGTAAGAGAAATGCTCGTTGAATGTAATCCAGCTGCACGCTTCGTCGGCCCGTCGCTTCAATTCATTATGATAAGCGATTTCATTTCCTCTGTTGATGTCAAGGGTATCACGAACTACCAAATTCTTCAGCCTGAGAGATCACAGCACCTGTTGAGGAGTCAGCACTTACTCAAAGTGTCTACTTGCTCATCCTTAATTTCCTGAACAGTGGCAAAAGTCTCGGACTCAAGCAGCTTGGACAAAACGTCTGCATGGGCATTGAACGAGGAGATTATTCCAGAGAGTTCTGGTTTCAACCGGTCCATAGCCACATGTATGACGAATCCAGATTTCTTGAACATGACAACGCTTTTGAGATAAAACTGCAAGAGGTCTTTGTACACATTAACCAATGTCTGCGAGGAGTTAGCGGCAGTATCTACAAGTCCCATTATAACTGACATTATGTATATCGATCATTCGACTGCGTCCATTGACAACCTCATTGCACCGCTCGATCGCTGGGATGCGTTCAAGAAATGGTTTAATATGGCCTGTTATATCATCGGCAGCACCGCAGATGGCAATGGCGATCTACAAGTCCACCAAGTATCAGCTGTATGTTTAACGAACAACTTTGGAAATAACAATAAGAGTCAGGTCCAAACGACAGCCAAAAAAAATTGACATACTGAATTGACGCCTTTAATGAGCCCAAGCGCAGTCCCCGCAGTCGGTTCCACGCTGGCGAAGGTGCTGATGAAGTCGATGGTGATGTGAAGCCGCTCTAGATACGGACTCACAGCCCTCAGTCCTTTCCGAAGAAGACATTAGTCTTGATGCTTTTCATCAGTTTGCTTCAGTTGGTCAAAGAGTTTTCCGATCTCGTCCTCTCCTGTCAATTCCTTCCTTTGGTCTTCACTAAATGAAGACCAAGCTTTGCGGTAGGCGGAGCCCGATATATCCGAACTGCTTGCTCCAGAGTCAGGACCGTCGCAGGCCCTATAAGTCTTGAACATTTGCCCCACTTTGACGTCACTTCGTGACTATACGGTCATGAAGTGACGTCAAAGTGGAGTAAACATTCAAGACTTGGTTAACCTGGCTGCCATGTCACGCTCCAGGGAGATAGTTAAGTAACCAGGCCTGAAACAAAATACAGCAAGTATTGGCTAGTCTTATATAAAAGCTGCAAAACATAAACTGCTATATAAGCGTGTAATAGCTAGTCTTTAAGTTATACTAAAATTAATAATAAACTTGTAAAACTTACTAGCTTTAATGCAACAATTTAATCACCCTCTACTCTTGAAGCATTACATAGGTCTCTAATATCTTTGCGAGCTCAAATCACATTTCTACTTCTATACATCCAGCATCTTTGCTAGAAATAGCACAAAATACAAAAAATTGTTCGTCCCTAGACTGCTGTCATCGTTCAATCTCTACGGGACGATATCTTACATTCCAAGCAAATGATAACCGCTTCTACAAAAATCAACATACACAATTTACACAGTTCTATGTATACAACTTTGCTTCCATCCAAATACCGTAATGTCATTTTATATGTGAACAAGAATGATATGTTTTCAGCAGGAAAACTTCAATTGACTACATAGAATGAAGAAATCATATCACATTTGACACATCTAAAATCATTTTTAACACTTTCTTCTTCTATTAGTCTCCCAATACTACACCTAAGAACACTCCTCGCCTATTCTACCTCCAACAATTTCTCCAATTCAATTGCAAGATTCACATCATTCCTTTAACGCAATTTTGTATTGTAATTCGTATTAAAAAGCGCAAATCCACCACTTATCTAGACCTTCGCCTTCACTAAACTGTTCGGCGCTGAGCTCGTAGAAACAGAGATGGATACGAGAATACTTTCCTTGTCGAATTGAGTACACTATTGCGGTTTTTATGAACTGTCAAAGTCATGATGTATGACAATCAAGGATTAGAGGTTAAACAATATCTAACCCGCATCATATGAGAAGCTAAATAATTTGACTGTTACTATCTGATCAGAGGTACAAACAAATAACAGTATGATCATGAAGTTACAATTCACGGAGTTCTCTAAAGCTAATATTGCATACCTGGGATTTTTATAAATGAGTTCATACTCTCTTGCTAGTGGTAAAGCGAGAAATCATACATATTAAAACATGGGTGGAATTCTTGCCTTTAAACCGTTAAATTGATCAAATGCTCTATAGTATTGCTTGTAAGGTGGTATTTTATAGGGAGTATTCATGCTATAAAGTACTCCGTAGTCTAACACCGAAACTCAACATGCAAACAGGACTCGAGGCATTTCTGGTCCAATTGTATGGGTGCCATAAGGAACTAATTATGTTCAAATCTGGAGGATGCCTTGGTTTAAGCATCAGCAAGCACGAGTATCACTGACCCAAAAAGTAAAAACATACAACAGCCGGTGTTCGCTGATGGTCACCCACTCAACTACTAATCTG
>KQ479112.1:7204-40323 GCA_000331835.2 Trichoderma hamatum GD12
TTTTTTTTTTTTTTTTTTTTTTTTTTTAATTTTATTATTATTGTTTCTTTTTTTATAAGTTCAGCCATTCGAGTACGCATGTTGAGCCCAAAGTGCATGTGAGGGAGATGAGCCCCTGCATATCCCTGCATGAAGCATGCAACTACATGGCCAGCTTCCTAATGGTAGCCAAGTGGCTGGTTGAAGCATATTACCAATGATGCGATGGTCTTACTCTAATACCTACTCTCTCTTCCTTGCCTCTGGTGGGAAACTTTGTAAAGAATTTGTGCCAAGTAGTGCATATCAATGCAGTATATACCTATCCAGCAATACTTAGTATTCAAGTTGCAACATCAAACACATGTGACATGGGCTGACCTGCATCATGCTTCAGGTCTCAGTCAACTAGCAGCTCATCTATAAACTGGCGGGGCTCATGGAGGTCGACTGTCATCGGGCTTCCTCGTGAAAACGAAGCCAAAGTGGACTGCAGCAATGTTTTCTCTGACGTTTTGCATCGACCTTTCGCTTGTAGCAATATCGATTTGGCAAACTTTGTCTCCAGGATACCAAAGGCAAATGAAATTCGCCAATTTAAGAATCTCACGTACGAAGAATATTCCGAGAGGTGGACTGAGCAGCCCTTTATCTTGACAGACTGCATACAAGAATGGCCAGTCTACTCCCAATGGACCATCGAATCGCTGCTTAAAAAATACACTGAAGTCGAGTTTCGTGCTGAAGCAGTTGACTGGACTTTTTCGCAATATTGCGAGTATATGAACAGGAACAAAGACGAAAGCCCACTGTACTTGTTTGATCGAAAGTTTGCTGAAAAGATGGGGCTTGTAGTAGGACACTCAGAAGATGCTGCGTATTGGCGGCCTGACTGCTTTGGACCAGATCTCTTTGAGGTTTTGGGAGATGAACGGCCAGCTCACAGGTGGCTGATCATAGGACCTGAACGAAGCGGCTCTACTTTTCACAAGGATCCCAATGGCACAAGCGCCTGGAACGCCGTGATACAGGGGGCCAAGTACTGGATCATGTTTCCTCCAACAGCTGAAGTTCCCGGTGTTTATGTGTCTGAAGACAGCAGCGAGGTGACTAGCCCGCTAAGCATTGCCGAGTGGCTTCTTACGTTTCACAAGGAGGCAAGGCAGATGCCTGAATGCGTTGAGGGCATCTGCAGTGCTGGAGAGATCCTTCACGTCCCCAGTGGATGGTGGCATCTGGTGGTGAACATCGAAAAGGGCATTGCGCTGACCCAAAACTTTGTCCCTCAGTCCCCCGGTCTTAATCTTGTCTCTGAAGTGCTGTCATTCTTGAGGGATAAGCCCGACCAGGTGTCTGGCTTCTCCAGAGATGTCGAAGATCCATTTGGGCTTTTTACAGAAAGACTCAAACAGGATTATCCAGATGTTTTGGAGAGGGCACTTGAACTAGCTGATAAAAAGAGTGGCAAGAAGAGGAAATGGGATGCTGCAGTAGGCCGAGATGAAGAGCAGGCAGAAGGGTTCAGTTTTGGCTTTGGGGGCGATGATGATGATGAGATACCTTGACGGATATCGGTACATGTACAACATAAGCTAGACAGCTCCTTTATGATTCACGGCTATAAATTGATATGGATGATTGGCATACTACGGAGTTCCTGTACTGCCAGTAATATCTGTGCTGCTTGTACTATCTATACTACGAGCAGATGAGATATATGGGGTATGCAGCAAAAGCGTGCCCTTTGCGGGGCTCTCTGCGGGACGATTTTTCTTCTGGGGATCCCCCCTACTTTTCGATTGTGATCGTTTGTAAGCAGAAGCACATCCCTGGCATGCATTCACGATAAGCTACTAGATGCAGAAACTGTCAGGTTGCTTCCACGAGTCGAGCAATAGCTAATTGCACGATAGTGGTAGAGAGAGGGCGCCGATGAAATCAATTCTGACACCCTTTTGCCGCTCCTCTCTCTCCTTTTCTTGTAAGGTGGCATTGGGGATAGAATTCAAACTGCTCGTTCAAGAACGACGGTGCATACTAAACACCACGGCTAGGGTACAGTAAGATGTCGGAGTTAGTGGTATTTAGCATAAGTACGGAGTATAGACTTGGGGTAGCACACTTGGGCTGGGCACGGGAGCCATCTACCTTACACAAAGTAAATACTGACTATACCTCATTATGGCTCATGTTGCAGGATTCGTTAACCACTCAAGCTGGTCCAGATGTTAAGCTGTGTGTAAGACAACTCGACGCAGCAATGTTGCATCTGGCGGAGGGTTTCAGACAAAGCATCCAGGGGGAAAGTTGCTGAGATGAAGGCATATTGGCACTAGCAAGTAGTAACCCGAAGGGGAAGATGGTGTGCCCTTGTCCCTAGTTAGAGTGTAGATGCAATACCTGCTGCAAAGCACCGCTGTCAATAATCACAGCTGTCGATAATCACACCCACCCAAGCAGTAGTGATTATCTGCGTTTGCCCACCCTGCAAACCGCTCTTTCAGAGGAAGAGCCCACTCGCTGACCACGTCACCACTAAGCATGTTGCAACAGCAGCAACAGCAGCCCGGAGAGGAAACTGGACTCGGCACTAAAGGCGCTGGAGTGCGCTGCTAAGGAGCTCTGCCCGCTACAAAGAGGATGGATCGCTAGCGCCCGTCTCAGCACAGCTCTCCTATGCTCCCGTTGGCCGCTGTGCGGTACTAGTCGGTTAGTTCTAGACTGCTTCGTAGTTCATGTGCCTGCCAATCAATTGACAGCCCCCTTGAGATCCGAGTAAAGAGACGGAGAGATCCAGACAGATAGAGACCAGTACAGCTAGAATCACCGGCCAATACATTGAATGCATGTACCAAGGCAGCGCCCATCATAGCAGGCGAGCAGAGGCCAATAAGCACGCCATTTGCGGCTCTCTTGGAGTTGTTGCCCAACTGTAGGCGGTACCTCCATCCTGCCTGCAGCGCCGCATCCCGTCCAGGTACCGCCCGCTCCCCCCCTCCGCCTCCAGGTGCCCAAAAGGCCGGGCAGCCATTAGGGGTTTATTACTGGGCCGCCGCAGGGGCTATTTCGCCTCCACCACGACCTGTCGCGAGTCTCGTCCTCCCAGCGTCAGAGCCGCCTCGTTCCCTTCGACTTCGCATCTCCTCTGCCTTCACCGGTGCAGGGCCTTCTGGAGGAGGGCAGCCTTTCGAAAACACTCTTCGCCCGTCGACAGAGCGAGTGCGGCGCACCTCTGAAATACTCTTCTCACCACCTCTCTTGAATCCTACACTTCTGAAAGCTGGCGGGGTTTGCGGCGCAATGTAAGCTTTCGTTGCCTGCCTCCTCTCCGCCCTTTCTTCACCGTCGTCCACGCGCGCTCTTGGGTTCTTGTCTTTCCTTGCCCGGCTTTTCTTCGTTCCGTCTTTGCTGCCTGTCTACGATATCGTTTGAGTTACCGTCGTCGTCATCGTTATCTTGCCAATAGCTTCCCCAAACTGTAAGTGCATGTGGCACCGCGCTATGGCTGCTTCCCCTAGCTTCAGTTCAGAGGTAGCCGGAGAGCTTCATGAAAGCATCTTTTGCCAAACGCAAACTAACGGCATAATTCTACTTAGGCACTTGCTCGCTGTTTTTGTTCTCTGTTTACCGTTTGCCTTTGTTGCTTCTCTCTTTTCTTTATCCACCACCAGTTCCAAAGCTTTAGCTATCCGTCTCTCTCCTCTTCTTCGTCTACCGTCTTACAACTATCCGACACTTTACGAAGTATCATACTGCAATAGATCAAGGCGCAAGCGTTAGACTTTCCTAGTCTTGCCTCTATCTCGATTTCTGCGGAATACACTCCTCGCCAACTTTCCATTGTCGCCTTAATATATTCCGTTGGTCTGCGCTATCAGACCCGACCACCCGCAATCATGGTGTTAGACGAGCATTACGAGATGTGCCTGCCCATCTTGCAGGACCCCGCGCTCGAAGATGAGGACAAAACCGATAAAATAGAAGAGCTATTCAAAAAGGAAACCAACATGGTTGGCTCGTCTCTGGAGAATGCCATCCTCGATGTCATGTGGAGATGGCGTGAATGCGGAGGCACCTCCACGTCACCGCCTCCCATCCGTCAGACCATCCTGCGACGACCATCACCGGCTTCATGGAGGGGCGGAACACCGTTATCAGGCTCGCCTCGCCTGGCCGTCAGTCCCCTCGCGCCGCCCGGGTATATCCCCGCCACCTTTGGCAGGACCAAATCGGTTACAGCCTCTCCCTTCGGCTCGCCTCGAGCCTCGCCTCGGCTAGCTTTTGCGACCCCTGTGATTCCCCATAGTCCAAATCTCAATGCATATGAGTTCGCTAGCGATCCCACCCCCGCCACTGAGATCCTTGGAGAGTATCAGATCGAGAATGTCGACTGGCTCGTCAATGATGATACCATCAGCCTCTCCTCGTCTGTGGGGACTACCAAGAGCCTCAATGCCGCCGCTCCAGAGTTTTCGTCAATGTCCTCGCAGCAAATTGACATGTCTCCTTACGATATGCTCAGGTCAATCCTTGGACATACAAGAACAGACGAAGAGATAGAATCTGCTCTTGCGGCACACAACTATGATCTGAGTGCTACTATTACGTCCATGATGGAGATTCAACAAGACGGCGGCGTCCGGCTCGATGAGCCCAAGAATGTCCTCATTGGCAAATCTATATCTGCAGAGGGTCGTCCATCTACCCCAGTGAACCAAAAGGCAGGCGTTATCTGCAAATTCTATATGTCTACTGGACAGTGTCTGCGCGCAGACTGCCGGTTCAGCCATGACCTCAGTAACCACCTTTGCAAGTAAGTCTATGGAGTAATTCCGGTTGTGGCATTTTATTAGTGTAGTATAGCCTGCTAATATCTTCAACTTAGATATTGGGTTATGGGTAACTGCTTGGCCGGCGAGACATGCATCTTCTCGCACGACCCGTCCAAGCTCGTAAGCAAAATGTCTCTGGAAAGCGGTTCCAATACTCCTACTAGGAGTCATAGCAGCCTGATGCTCCAGGACATGAGTTTATTTCCGTCTTTACATGGCGATTCAGACCATCACTATTCAGGTAGTCCCAATTTTGCTTCATCGCCGGGAATGCGGTCCCTGCGGGCCGAGAGCCCACGCCCTCGATCACGGCCCGGAAGCCGACACCAGCTGAAAGAAAACTATACAGCTGCTCCCGCCCTTGATGACAACGAGGCTTTCCCATCCCTTGGCGCGGCTATCGCAAAACAGGGGAAGAAGCATCATGGCAAACGTGGCGGCCACGGTCACAAAGAAAACGGCACTCCTAGCTCTTTGGCCGACATCGTCAAGATGAATCCACCTGCATCTCCTAGACTCGATGTGCGCAAGCCTGTTACCAACGGCAACGGCGCCGTCGGCAGAGATGGCGAACATAGCGCTGCAGCTCTGGCGATACCTAGCCCAAAGCATGTTCCCTGGCTTGAAACTGGAGAACGGGCCAACAAAGCATATCTCAAGGCCCGCCAGGAGGCTATTAAACATGGTGGCCTGAGGAATAAGTTTTTACAGAGGTATGTTCCCAATCATTGGTCGTCATCAGGCTATATTTCTAACAAAACTACCAGCGCTGCACAAGCATGGAATCGCAACGATGCGCGGGCTGCCAAGGCTCTTAGTCTCCGCGGCCAGAGCGAAAACGACCTGATGAGAAAGGCTCACAGGGAGGCAGCTCGCGAACTATACGAGGAGCGAAACAAGAATCTCGACGCCGTCTCTGAAGTGTACGTCGACCTCCACGGCCTTCATCCAGAAGAGGCTGTAGAGTACCTAGAGAAAGTCCTCTTGGAGAATGAAAAGGGAAACCGACCTGTTTACGCCATCACCGGTACCGGCCACCACAGCAAGAATGGCAAGGATAAAGTAGGAAAAGCGATCCGAGCATTCTTGAATGAGTGGCGATATGCGTACCGAGAATTCTCCGTGCCAGGAGACCGCAATAGCATGGGCGGTATCTTGGGGGTGGACGCCAGCAGCTGGGACAAGTCACTAGCAAGGGATGGAGCTGACGAAGAGAAATCCACAGTTGACATTCTCAGCCAAGGCATTGAGATTGGCGACGGCAAAGTCAGGATGCTAGTCAGGGAGCCTCCCAAGGGTCCTAGCCGCCGGTGACCAGGCGGAGCCTAAAGAAGTAAAAGATCAAAAATGATACAAAAAAAGGCAAAGACTTGAGATTATGTAGCGAAATTAAGCAAAGAGCTTCCCAATGGGGGATGAGTCGTAATGTTAGGTAGACGCTATCTCAAGACAACTTTAACTATTCTACTCACCTGATGCGCAGAGCCCTTTGACTGTTCTCAGTGGTGACTTATATGATGTAGGTCTAGGCCAAGATTCATTTCTTGGCTTTTACTAGGCTTTAGAAGGAGTCTCCATTGAATAACGGAGTACACGGATTTACAAGCATGCAGACTCCCGCCGCAACAATGAGGAGCAATAGATTCAGGTCGTCTAAACGCTACTATACCTGCTCCTATATTCGGAGTGTATAGGAGATGGAAACGTTGCGCAAAGCGAGCTTCTAATTGGGTTCTAAGGTCTGCGGAGTCTGACGTAAGTTAGTGCCTGTGCCTGCACCGACTGTACCTGTTGAGATGGCTGCGCCTCAGGCACAAGTACCGGCTCATACAACATTGGCCCTGAGATACCTGCTTATCAGGCGACACCGCCACGGCGGAGGATGACGAGGAGATGGCCTTATCCGAGACATTTCGCCTCCGATAACTCGCAGCTTTCTTTGTCTCCGTGTTTTTGTCGCTGCGTTGACCGTTTTTGCTTCTCTGCCAGGATTTCATTCGTCTTCCTAATCTCTCACTGGACCCATTCTTAATTGATCCTAATTGACCTATCTTTTTAAGCTTGATCTGCCCAACCCAAAGACGATTTTCAAAGCTCGTGGGAATATCCCGAGAGTGTCGACATCGACCGAGCGATCCGCATACAATAACAAATAGGGTTCAGGTCTCTATTACGAAGTAATACAAGCATTGATTGGATACGGAATGGAGTGCTAGCCGTTTGAGAGAACAACCTTTTCCTCCTCCTCTTCTTTCTTGTTTCGATATTCTTTTCGCCGTATCGTTTAATATCGAGTGCCTCTGCGGATTACACAATTACGCTTCTTACGACAAACCCGCCTTCTCTCCATCCAGCCGTATCTCCCTCGACATCTAGATCGACGACTACCAACTACAACGACAGGCATACAAAGAACAAAGGAACAAGAAGCAATAATGGCAGGCGGATATCAGGACGCAAGAAGCGACAGCGTCTCTTCTGACTCCTCATCACCCACCACACCTCCTCTTTCCTCCTCCGAAACCCGATTCCCCCATCCCCAGCAATGGTCTCGCTCCAGCAGAGATGCAAGCCGCCGTCTGTCAGGCAACGTCTCGCGGTCACGGCAGATGTCGTCTGATGCGCGGGACTGGATGCACAACCAGTGGGATACGTACCTCAAATGGAGCCAGAACATGATTGCGACGTTCTGGAAGCTCTCGCCCTTGCACCGCGCTCTGGTCATCCTCGTCATCCTAATCGGCTGGACGTTTATCATCCTCTCCATACTGTACTCGGCGGCCTTCTTCCGATGGCTGGCGACGGTGTCCAAGAGCTGGCGCGAGATCCGCGGCGGCTGGCTCATCGCCTTCATGCTCATCTTCGTGACTTCGGTGCCCCCCATCGTGGGCTACTCGACGGCCAATACCATTGCGGGCTTCGTCTACGGGTTCCCCGGTGGCTGGCCCATTGCTGCCTCGGCATGCGTTATTGGTAGCTTGGCTGCCTTTATGGCCTGCCGGACGGTGCTGAGCGGCCAGGTCAACAGGCTGATTGGCAACGATCACCGCTTCGTTGCGCTGGGCCAGGTTCTGCGTCAGGATGGCATTCTCTACTTGACGGGCATCAGATTTTGCCCTTTGCCTTTTAGCTTGAGCAATGGCTTCCTTGCTACCATTCCGACCATAACGCCTTTGTCTTTTGTTATTTCTACAGCGTTGTCAACGTAAGAGAAGCCCTCTTTCTTTCATAAAACTATGAGCTTTACTTTTACTAACTGATCTGCCAACTTGTTCTAGACCCAAACTTCTCATTCACATCTTCATCGGCAGCCGCCTCGCCATCATCGCCGAAGCAGGCGACTCCATGACTACCCGCGACAAAATGATCAACTACGCCGGCATGATCGTCGGTGGGGCGATCGGCGCAGCCGCCGGCATCATCATCTATCGCCGCACCATGGCCCGTGCCGCGGAGCTCGCCCGCGAGGAGGCCGGCATCAGCGCCGCCGAGGAGGGCGTGGGCGGCTACGAGGACACGGATGACACGCTCCTGGATCCCGAGGATGCGGCTCATGCGATGGGCGATGATGATGTTTCCCTATGGGACAACCAGGTGGATGACGGCTGGGGTGATGCGTATGAGGATGAAGATGATGATAATGCGAAAACGACAAAGTTAAATAAAGACTAGACATTATTATGGGCTCGAGGTAAACGTCATGATTGGCTTTTTTATGATTTACTTTAGGATTTATACACGCGGCTGTTGGGATAGAATAAGAATTGTTAGTTATCCTTTAGATGTGATGCATTTCACAAAGCGTATTTGATGCCAAAGTTTTTCATAAAGACAATATAAATGTCATCAATACGGCCAATAGCTTTCATTCCATTCTATGCTATAGCTTGTTGGAGCAATATCTCGTAATATCCCAAATCCGATAAATCGTAGTCCGCTCACTATCATGTCGTAAAAGAACAAATCCGCATACTCAGTAAAATCATACAGCGGGGAAAAAGAAAACTCGCTAAGAACCAATAAAAAAAACAAGCCCCGATTCTGTGTAACTCTCACTATTCTCAAAGAAGTGAGTAGAAAGTCATAACGCCGCCGCTGTATAGAGAATATAGAGCTCTAGTAAAACAGAGTAAAATCTTTAAAATAAAAGATCATAGTCGCTGAAGTAAATATCCGTCATAAACTTAAGACGTCAAGTAATAGAAAATGTGTTAGAGAAAAAAAAGGGACATAGGCTTGAAAGGCCCGTCTCATCAAGTCCGTTGGTTCTGGTTCTGGTACTGATTCATAAATTGAATGGCTTGTTCCATTGGATATCCAATAAAGACAGGGCCGGTAAAAATCATCTGAGGACCGTTCGGGGCTTTCGATAACTCTGGGTTGATAAAGGTAGGTTGTGGTATAAAAGTGCGGTTCTCATGAGCGGCATGATTCTCCTGGGGCCGTGTTGTAGGTGTAAAAGGCATTTGACCTTGGGAGTTAGGAATAGTATCTTTCTTGACCTGCGGGTCGGGCGAGGACGTAACGTTCAATCCAGCAAAACCAGGCTGCTTCATTGCTGTGTGGTCAAAAGGGCATTTCCCTGCTGGCTTCGCCGTTGTCTCCATGTTCCGTACAGGGCTCGGCATCCGTACAGGTGCAGGAGGCGGCGACATAGGCTCGTTCCTGGACTGTTTGTGTGCTGGCACAGAGATACCCCATGGACGGCTTGGTGATTCCCCAACTCGGACCTCTTTCAGCGGTCGGTCAAAATGGCTTTGTCGGTCTTCGTCGATATCGACGGGTGGTTCAGCGGGGACCTCTGGGTCTGTGCTTGCGCTAACAGCATGTGCCCAGCTCTCCACACGGTCGTTTGAATTTTTCGACGTGTTGCTGTGACGGCGTGTGCGCTCCTCGTCTCCGGGCAGCATGGGCTTGTGGAGATGGCTTAGGTCTTCAATCATGTTCACAATATTTCCATACTTTGCATCCAATTTCCTAATCTGCTGCTCGTTACCCTGGTATCTCCGCACACAGATTTCGTGACTTCGAGGAATCTCATTTTTGTGAACTTCAACGTATTGAGCAATCTCCTGTGGAGACTCTAAAAATCGGATAGGGCATTTGCTGGGCTGAGTTTCGTTTACGGCGTCTTGCTGAAACGTTTCTTCTTCGCACATGGCAACACAAACAGGGTCTTCAGAGTGATTTGGAGTCAAGTCCGGGCCGGTTTCAGGCTTCGGTTCTTTGTTCCCATTAGCAGCAGCAACCTTAGCAAAGGGGCACTGCAATTTGCCTTTTTTGCCTGTCTTATCTTCGACTGTGAAGTCTTGTTCCAAAGCAGTTGTCGACATGGAGGTTTCTACATGGGAGGGTTGAGACATCGTATCTCTGGATGATGCCGTGGTCTTACTAGCTTCACCTAGCGAGGCAACCAGTTTGTTCGCAGCGCGGCGTCCGTCACGAATGATGAGGGCAACCTGAGCCTGGGACTGCGGAGTTCGATGCTTGGGAAGAGGCACAGGCAAAGTATCATCGACAGTAGTCTGCGCTGGAAGCTGCAACTTCGCTATAGTTTCTTCTATTTCTGGTGTAGCTGGCGCATATTTATCGGCCAAATACTGGAACTATTTAGGTAGAGTCGCGTTAGTCACAGAGTGCACTGAAACATTTTTGACTCAGAATGTGTTTTGGGACCTTGACCAAGACAATGAAGGGAAAAAGGAAGGACAGTGCAGATCAGTGATAAAAAGGTTGTCAATCTCAGCAGCATTGGCTGCTCTTGATCTAGAGCTAAGATATCTCATCATGTTGCGTGTCCCGAAAGACAGATCCGGGCCATTTTGAATGTGTGCGCCGGTAAATGCAAGGGGTATGCATTTGTACAGGGGAGAAGGGAATATCATAAGAAAAAAAAAATCCGAGGAAGAGGAGGCTCTTCTAGAAGCTTACCTGTTCATGCGCGAAACGCAGCTTATGCTCCAGAATCGTCTTGCGATCCGACAGAATCTGCACCTCGTCCGCAAGCGCGTTGAATGCGTCCGCTACGGTCTGGGTAAGATGAAAATATGCCATTCCGGATGGCTCAAGTTGTCAAGACTTGGCCACGACAAGGAGAAGAAAAGGCAGAAATCGGGGAAACAGGAAGAAGGGAGAAGAGAGTCGTGCGGCGATGGAGGGAGTTTTAACAGGCAAAAGTGGGGCACGAGCGGGCCGATTCCGGGTTTGCGAAAAGTGCGAGGTCGTGTCAAGATTCGTCAGCGGAGATCTGCCCAGGTATCTTGTACTCTACTGCCTGAAAAACAATTAGCATCTGCCGTTGTATCGCGGTTCGATGGAGTGATGGGCATAGCCTGAAGACGCCTTGGTGAATCTAGTATTACGTCACCTAGATTCTACCTGCAGGGAGGTAGCGGCTGTAGCTACTACTAGGTAGTACTAGCAGTAGGACCATGCATGTGTTTCTGGCCTTGCTCCGTTGTAGAAGGCAGGGCCCAATGGTATAGGCAGGTCAGCAGTCGAGTTCGGGTGCAGGATGCTACGATCCGAGGCCCTCTCACGCTGTAATCATCCGATTCTAGCATGCATACACCACCTTATCTGAGTCGGGAGAGGCCCATCGGTGGGAGCACCATCGTGATTCATGCGCCTTTCCGAGCCCCGTCTAGAGCCAGACTAGGCCCTATGGAATACCACCTACCCAATGGCAGCAGTATCAATGTTCACGATCAGGCGTCAAGTAGGATGAAGTAGGTAAGAGTTTCAACTTTGCCAGCTTTGCCATCTTTACTTTAAGCTACACAAATGTCAATCTGCTTGAGCCGCATCAAGCCACACCAGCGGCACAGGCAAGTAGTGCTACGTAGCTCCATCTAGGGGTCCTGCCAATGGCATACCACAACGCTATCCCCCTCATACCCCAGGCCCAGCCCCAACTCCGATAATACTATCAGAGAGCCGAATTGGCAGGCATACTCTTGATAAGCCGTCTTTGCCTCGAGATTTCACCATAGAGTAAAAGCACAAGCCTTACTTCACGCCCTTCAGAGGCATTTTAACGCTGTAAGTACCTTTCACTGCCTCTACATTGCCTTTGGCGGGGTGATCAAGCTGGCTTCAAAAGCCCCTCCGCCTTGCATCGGCCATCAATACGTAGCTGAAGCTCACATTGTTGTACAGCGGTGCCGTGTAAATCTCTCCCCCTCTTCTGCTTTATAAGAAGCGGAGAAAATCAAATAGAAAAAAAATCTTCCGCAGTAGTATCAGCATATAAAAACTGCTCGTCGCCATGGTCCTCCAACGGTTCGCCATCCCCGCAGCAAAGCTGCTTCGCAGTAAGAGCCACATCATCCCTGGCCAGCTTCTCGTCACCGAGCACTTCTTCCAAGTGCCCCTGGACTACTCCAACCCGTCCGCTGGCTCAATCACACTCTTTGGCCGCAGCGCAACCAAGCATGAGACTCCCGTCTTCCCTCCAGACGAGCCTCCCTCTCCCAAGCCATGGATCGTATATCTCGAGGGCGGTCCCGGCTTTGGGAACCGAGAGCCTCAAGATCACCCGCTGACCCGGACGGCACTGTCTCGCGGCTACCAAGTGCTTTACCTCGACCATCGCGGCGTTGGTTTGAGTACGCCGGTCTCCACGGCAATGCTTGCTCGCCTCCCCGGTGGTAATGGACCCAGTTCTGTCGAAGTCCAGGCCAACTATCTGAAACTCATGCGCCAGGACAACACTGTACGGGATTGCGAATCAGTCCGCAAACTCCTTACCGATGGCCTGCCCGAGCACAAGGCCCGTTGGTCTATTTTCGGACAGTCCTACGGCGGCTTCGTCTCCATCTCATACCTGTCTTTACACCCCGAAGGCCTGCGTGAGGTCTTTCTCACTGGAGGGCTGGCCCCAGTTGGCAAAACCGCTGATCAAGTCTACGAGGCTACTTTCCGGAAAACCATTGAGCGTAATGCTTTGTACTACAAGAAATTCCCAGAAGATATTGAGGCCTTGCGCCAGGTAGCCTCGCACATTGAAAAGGAGGGTGGAAACCAGGGCCTTCCTTTGCCTGGTGGAGGCTTCTTGACGGTGCCTCGTCTACTGACTATCGGCATTGCCTTTGGTGGTCACGGTGGCTTTGACCAGGTGCACACGATACTTCTCCAGCTGAAGTCTTCTCTCGACCAGTTTGGCTTCCTCACGCGCGCATCTCTTACACCTCTGGAGAGCTTCACATCGTTTGATACCAACATCATCTACGCTATTCTTCATGAGGCCATATACTGCGATGGACCCGACAGTGCTTCCAATTGGTCTGCTTATCGTGTCGGCAAGTCTCTCGCACAATTCTCCTGGCTCAACAAGGACAACCAGTCCATTACTTCGTCCGCCTCGCCTGACCAGCCGATCCTCTTCTCTGGAGAGATGATCTTCCCCTCCCACTTCGAAACTTACCCCGAACTGATTCCCCTGAGAGCTGTCGCCGAGCAACTGGCCAGTACATCTGACTGGCCAGCGTTGTATGATGTCGATCAGCTGCGCAAGAACGAAGTCCCCGTCTACGCGGCCTCGTACATCCACGACATGTACGTGGATTATGAATTTGCCAAGGACACCGCGAATCTGATTCCAGGCGTAAAGACGTTTGAGACGAATCTCATGCACCACAACGCCGTGCGGGCAAAGGCTGAAGAAGTCATGCAGAACTTATTTGGACTTAGAGATGACGTATTGGATTGATTTACAGAGTACGGCTCTCAAGCTACCTCAGGCTTTTAGGAACATGACAAGAATAGATAAGAAGGGATAAACGTCACACAAATGACCAGGGTTTGGATAATTAAACGGTTAGCAATTCTGTAATAGACAGTTGTGGCTTTAAAATCTTGCTCTATTTTTCTTTACCCCTGGGCTTAAGAAATGTTACCTAAGAAGATTCCCATATCCATTCATCCCCCGTTTCTCCATGATAGTGCAAATAAGTACATAAGTAAACAGAAATACTCATAATCTCATTTCACGTTTAGCAAAAAAGCATAGCTAGAAATGGCCAGCAGACTCTCAGGCCTGCATCCAATTTATTGCCTCTACCTCTTCTTGGTAGACTTGCGCTTGATGGGTTTTCCAGACTTTACCTTGCTTAGCGAATCTGTGCTCTTGTCTAGGAGCTCAAAGTCCTCGCCAGCAGATTCGGAGCTTGGGGGTGTGTGCTGGGGAACGTCTGAATCCTCTTCACCCTCTGCGGTCTCACCTGACGCAGAACCTGACAGATAACGGCCGATTGTTAGTTGGAAGATCCAGGCGGGCACACGGACCACAGCGGTATCTCTGAAGGTGGGCTGGAGAAGTTCATTCGGCTGTAGGGTTGATATTAGCATGTGGATACTTGATCTGGCTTGGCTTGATGCATCTTTGTGATACTTACGTCCAAGAGATACTCATTGACGTTGCCCTCTTCGTCCTCTTCCTCCAAAAAGACGTCGCCCTGAGAGTCTACCACGAGAATCTTTCCATTCTCGGCGACAACCCTCTTGCGAGCACCAGTCGGGGCGGGCGCTGAAGACGCATCTCGCGACGAACTCTTGGAGCTTGCGCCCTTGCGGCTCTTCTTAGAAGAAGACTTGCTATCCTCTTTCCGTGACTCCTTCTCCTGCATGCGCCTCTCCTTTCTGTTCCTCGGCTGGGGCGCGGCTTCTTCCTCTTCGGCAGCGGGAGCAGGCTCAGGCGCAGGTGTAGCATCGACTCCGGGAATGCCCGCGCCGTTGCCCCAAGCCGTGTTCCTTGCAAACGTGACATAGCGTTCAACAAACTCCCTCTGGCGCTTCCAGCTCATGTACAGCGCAAGGTAGTGGATCGCGCCACCACCCACGATGAACACGCCCACCAGGACCGTTCCCAAGCCAGGCCGGTATCGGTTGTAGTAGTAGTCGGTGCCCTTCCACAGGGGGAAGCCATTGGCGAGGAAGTGGTCGTAGCGGTCGCGGGCAGGGCCTCGGAGGATGTTGGCGATGAGCGAGAGACGGGCCTGGCGCTCCGACGCCTCCTTAATGGCTTTGCGGATCTGGCTCTGGGAAGGGCCCTTGGATGCCACTGCGTCGGAACCCTCCTTCTTGCTCTTCTTCTTGGCTGCTTGGGCGTCGGCGCGAAGTTGCTGCCTCACCTTGTCGGGGTGGAGCGAACGCGACTTCTTGCGGTAGGCCTTGTTGATGTCGTCTAGGGAGGCAGACGCCGCCACGCCGAGGACCTCGTAGAATGTAGCGCCAGTGTCGGCCTCGTGAGCGGCAATCTCGTCGCGGATTCGAAAGATTTCTCGATCTGCACAAATCCAATTCGTCAATTGATAAAACTCCCCACATGCCAGGAACATCAACCAACAAGGCCATGATCACGAGCCTCCACTGATTCTCCCATACCTTCTTTACTCCATGCTGCTGATAACGGAGTCAACAGGGATAGAACCCCGACGACCAGATACTCCAACTTCATGATTGCAAGGCTCGGTTCGCTTACCCTTGCATCTATGAAGCCAAGTTTCTGATAATCGTTTGTTTGGAGCGTCGCGGAACCTTGAGGGGCGAATGGACGTGCTTTTATGTGGGACGGTGAACAAGGCCAGATAGCTTATAAACTGCTGCGCCAGGGGAGGGTTACGGGGTACTTTCCGTCACGCCTACCGCCCCTGCATACGCGAAGTACTCGTTACATGGATCTGCACTCCATCTTCCTGCTACCCTGAATCTACTCTATAGATGTTGGTGTATCGTCGAATACAAGAAAGCTATAGGAGACTATCGCAAGAAAGAGAATATTTTAATTAATTTTATTTCAATTATTTACAGAATAGGACATAAATGCTGCTTTGAATTGAACTTGTTGATTGAGTTGTGTGTATAAAATAAGCTGCTATGCAAAAGTAAGATTTCGCTTATCGTACACCAGTCACACAAGATGGCAAACGAGAGACACAATGAAGAGTACCTAGGTTCAAAAAGAAGCACGAAAATGTTGAGAATGAGTCAAATATTCATTACATGTTAAGGAGTCAAAAAAGGAAAAAAAGAGGCTGGAAACTTGTATACTACATGATGCTCTGAAAAGCAGGGGGAAAAAAACATAAAAAAACAAGTGTGTAGCAATTGCACGTTTCGATCGTGCGACCTCCGGGTTATGAGCCCGGCGCGCTTCCACTGCGCCAAATTGCTTTGTTAACTTGTTGAATATCTAGGCCACTAAAATTACTTATATACCTACAGTCTTTGCTAAGCACACCGAAACCCGTTAATCTGCAGCGACTAGGCTATTGTTCTGTTCACATCAGTTTTCACCATCACTTGCTTTCATTTCCAGCTTCATCACATCCAAAAAAAAAAAAAAAAAGTCTGAGAATTAATCAAACCACCATAAGACCCCTTGACGTACTTATTAACATGAGGCATACGAATAGAAATGTGCGATGATGCATCAAAGCTCGAAATGAATGCACTTCATTAAATAGTATATGAATGAAACTATATATACATCTACCTGCGAGAATTTGCTCGCTTCCGGGCTTTTGCCTCCCTCTCGTAATTGTTTGCCTCTCGTCCCTCCTCGTTTTGAATCTCGGCGACGAGCCTCTTGTACTTCTTCTCGTACGCCTCGTCCTTCGCCTTCTTGATGTGAAGGTTCTCTCTTGCCATAAAGTTGGCGTCCTTCCGCAGCTCTCGCATGGCACCCTTGCGCTCCTTCTTGTGCTCCTTCTTGAGCTTGGCCATTTCGGCCCTTTCGCGGTCGGGATCGTAGTGTTTGTCGGGATCGAATGTGTCCTCGAACTTGGGTATATAGGTCTTGATCGAGAGGGGCTTGTGGTGGTGGAGCTCTAGAGGCCGGCGTGACAGCTGCGAGATTCTAGACATTCGCTTTAGCTTCTCTTCTAATCTCTCCGCCTTCTCACTGGCGGCCGCCGGTAGATGTTCCCGTGATGGCTTGCTGTTAATGTGGCTCAAGACCTCAACAACCTGGCTGAATGTCTCCAAAAATGCAGACTTTCCAGCCCATAAATCTGCAGCCGCGTCAAGCACTTGAATAGTTGTACTCAACAGAGCAATTTTCAGAGCGTTACCGCCCTCCTGAGAGTTCTCCGCAAGGCAATCGGAGAAATTTAGACGCCTCAGTTCAGCCTTCTTTGCCTTTTGGATGCGAGTGCCTGCTGAAGGTTCGTGCACTGGGAAGCTACCCGATGATTTTGATAGGGCTGTTGGTGAAAGCGAGCAGATAGTGTTCAGGGCAAAATTGATCACCTCAGGAACGTATCGCTTAGATAGCTGTTGAAACTGCAGACACAGAATCGACAAGTAAGTTCCAATCGCGTAATCTGACAACTCTCGAGGCACTTTCTGACCGATATACCGGCCAATTGTCAACATTGCTGGAGTCACAACCTGATGGAAGTGATCAGACGTTGGGAATATAGTTCCAATGGCTGTAAGCACCATCAAGTCCGAGGGTAGTAGCGCAATGGGGCGAGACTGGCTAATTTCTTCAAGATGTTGACGAAACTGCTTGGCAATTTCAAGTGGAAACATCTTGGAAAGAGAGTGAATGTGACGAATGAGGCTTTCCAAGACAGAGAAAGGCGGTGATGTCGCCGCATCCCAAGGAAGGGCCACAAAATCCACTAAAGCCACAGAGAAATTTGCTAATCTCTCTTTGTTTTTGCTGTCTAGCTTGGGATGATGTAACGCACGAATTCGTTGGACAATCTTGGGCAAATTTGCATGATCGTAATCCTTGGTGATGGATACAAATTCGGCGCATGACTGGGGACAGGGGAATGTGAATGGCAGTCCGTTTTCATCGCTCTTCTCCTCCTTGGAAGAGAAGTTTGCTTGGAATATAGGATTTTTCGTTTCTAATTCGTTTAGGAGCCCCTTTGTGAATTCGTCATCGTCATCTTCATCGCCTCCAGCTTGGTTTCCGGAATCACTATCGTCCTCTTCCTCCTCGTCGAGCTCATCATCGCTTTCCACGAGTTCAAGATCAGATCCGCTGGCTACCAAGTCGTCATCGATGACGAAGTCATCTTCATCGTCGAAGCCCAATTCGGTTGCCGTTGGCCTAGTTTTGATACCATGTCCCAACCCAAATCCATCATCATCATCTTCGTCTTCATCGTCTTCCTGTCCGCGAGCCGCATTGTCTTTCTTCTTATCGTCTTCATCTTCGTCGCTATCTGACACTTCTTCTCCCATCATTCGCTTTTGGCGTTTTTCTTCAAGCTTTTTCAACCGGTTGGATTCCTCTTCTACCTTTTCCTCGTCTGTTTTGGTACGATTGGACGGTTGCGCCTTCTTATCCTGAGCAAGCTTTTTAACTTGTATATCGAAATTCTTGTCAAAGGCATCACGGTCGACGCCTGCTATAGTGGATAGCGGTGCATGCTCCTGATGCTTTCCGCCGTTGAGGCCAGACCATAGTAATCCTCGGATGCTGGAAAGTTCCTTGTCAAGCTCCATCCGAAGGTCATCGTCATCGTCTTTAGCCGCCTGCCGCTCGTATTTATGGAGTTTTGACTTGGCGATAACCTCTTCCATGACCTCCTTCTTCGTCTTTTTGCGCTCCGGCTCACCATTCTCGGCCTCCTCTTCTCCAGCCGCGATGATGGCGCGTAGCCGCTTGAGCCGCTTCTCTCGAGAGTCTCCATCGCTGTCCTCGTCATCTTTAAGGTCGTCTTCTTGAAAGTCGTCCACCAGTTCCTCCTCTTCGCCAAAATCAAGTGACCTTCCCATATGAGTCAAGCTATCCATAGGCTCATCATCCTCCAAATCAAAGGCGGATTTCTTGTTGTGCGTCTTCTGCTTCTCACGAGCAAATCGTTCCAGCATTTTTTCCTCGGGAGTCATTGTTGGGTCGTTCTCGCCGAATCGTCGATCGAGGATGCCTCCGACCTTATTGCGACGCTGCATATCTACAAGGAGGGTTTGTTTGCGCTGTTTGATGGGAGATTAGAGAAATGCTTTGCAGGTAAGAGGGGAGGCTTCCTTACCTTTTCCTCGCTGGCAGCCTTGGCCAGACCAGGTCTCCCCTTGATGGAGGCATTTGAAGTCTTCGGTTTATTGGTGGTTACTTCAAACTTGGGTCCGCGCGCGGCATGCTTGAGGTCGAATGGATTGAATTGCTCTCGAATTCCCTCCAAGACAACACCTCTCTGCAAGCGCTTGTCGTTTCGAGCCTGGTCATTCTGAGCCAACTTTCGCCGTTGCTTCTTGGACTTTTGTGGGCCAGTGATTCCTTGATCTCTCAGTGACGCCTTTAGGCGCTTGAGCTGGGAACCGGCCATGGTGGACGGTGTTTGTCTCTATAATCAAATTTTGATCACAGAATTGTCATGCTCATAAGACAGCCCGTTCATTACAGGGCTGGCTGCTAAATTTTTTGATAATGGCTTATCGATAGTGGCGCATAGCATCCGCTAGTGGAGGCAAGGACGGCCGCATAGTGGATACGTACCTTTTCTTGGGGTGTGGAGCTACTTAAGCTGATCTCAAGCATGTCAGGAAGCTTTCACTCACTCAACACGACATAAACAACAGGCTACAGTATACGCATGCCCATCTCTCCCATGCGATCCCGCCGGAGAAGGGAGATCCGCGGGACGATATGAGCTGGACAAGCCGCCTATTGTCGTTTTCACGCGATGAGCGAGTAATCCTAGTGACCATCGGCCTGGCCACGTTTGGCTTGGTTAGCTCGATGATCACAGCTCTCACATTTATCCGAGACGACAATGAAATTCCGCCGGCGGAGCCCAAGACCCAGTACATCACGCAGGAGACAGAAGACTCGCTTCAGCTAGATACGCTAGAAAAGCTCCTGGATCATCCAAATTTTTCAATAAAGGAAATTGCCATCAAGATACTTTGCGATAGGGCGGCCAACGACCCTGAAGTAATAAAATATATCTGGGTCGGAATCACCAAGGAAAAGTATGAAGAGCGCATGAACTCTCTTAGAACTCTAGCCGTATTAACGAGCCAAACCGGTAAGAAAGCCAAGGGCCGCCATGTTGAACTACGTGCTCATAGTCGTTATAGGTAACGAGGGATTGGCAAGACTGCATGATGAGAAAGCGTATTCGGCCTTGGTAAGGTGCATGGAGCTGTGCATGGAAAGCACCGACCTTCCGGTTGTTACTGATATTCATTGGGATGAATACTATCTACGTGATATGGGCGAAAGATTCTGTCTCATGTTTCTAACAGAGCTGATCAACAAATACGGGGCTACTATGCTTGTCAAAGCAAAGTTTGTCGAGAAGTGGCTTTCAAAACAAGCTTGGGGAAGCACTGGCGAGGAAAGGCGGCGCAATTTTAAGGATTACACAGACCTTCGAAACAACAGAATAACGGATATTATTAATCGCATCAAGCATTCTCGGCGTGGATTACGCGCATTAGAAAAAGCAGGGTTGATTGACAAAGAAAGCTCTCGACGGCGAATGAGGGAACTTCCTGACCTTCTCATGGAAGTGGAAGAAGAAATTGCTGGGGAGCAAGCAGGAGAGCAGCAAAGTCGACGGGCTAGGGAACATTCCGCTGAGGAACAAAGGCTTCGACGCCAGCATCGCGAGGCTATGGTTTTGAATGACGGAACACGGCCCCTTGGGCGAGAAGATATAATCGAACGAGATGCATCTCCGTCATAGTGAGGCCCCTTGTTTGCACGAAACAGACCAGTGGAAACGCTTGAAAATTCGCCTCAAAGATTCTGAGAGAAGCCGTGACCAGCAAGACGGCAGTGATATAAAAACAAAGGCTGTATGCAAAATATATTTAAATGGTCTGTTCCCATTCGACTTGATTAGGCATCGGCCGATCTGACTTAAATGCAGCAGGGAAGAGACGCCCAAAGGGTAGATACATGCACCTTGCCGTTACTCTGCAACTCAAAAGAGACGTCACAGATGGACATACATAGGTACCTAGCTCTAATACCAAGTTTATTATTTCTCACCATAAAATGTTGCAAAAAAAAAGGTAGACTGCCTCGGCTTACACTCTACGCTTATCTATGCTACACCATCTGGCTTAGCAGGTAGCCGGAGGGAAGCTTAGGTTTGGTGCGTGATATCATCACATGCGATCTCCTCGCGGACGTGATACTTGTGACATGTGATAAGACAACCCTTCTGACTGCATGCACTACATGAATCAAGAAACTGATAAATTAAATAGATGTTTCAGCTTAACAGAATACACCTGTCCCCTTTGCTCATGATCTTTGACTGGATGGGTGTATCCTTGCTATAATCGGATTAGCGCTGGAGCTGGATGCTTCACAAGCTATTATAGTGCCGCAGAAGCAACCATCTTACTGCTGATAATTATGATGATTTTCCAAAAAAAAAAAAAAAAAAAAAAAAAAGAGAGGGAGAGAGAATCTCTCGTTAGTAACAGGGGTATATTTAATTATAGTAGACTGCACGTAGGAGGAGTGTGATAAACGAGCATCCATCTGGCAATACCTACTCCTTTGGACGAAGCAAAGATTGGTGGGATGGCACAGCCGCCCTAAAGCCTGAAGAGGGGTTTAAAAGACTCGGTAGGACTCATGCTAGGGAGAAACTTCTCTGGTATCTCCTGAGATTCGTTTCATTATTATTGCCTTGAGTAAATTCTATTCGCCACCACTCTCTGTCTTGTAGTACCGCCCATATTCCATTCCACACCAAGCCCCTTTATCTGCTGACGTACTCGTCGATGTGATCTGCTCCATCCAGAGACTCGGCACGAAGGGGGCTGCCAGTCACCAGTCAACAATGCCCAAAATGCCCAATGACTCCCACTTGCCCCGTATCGAATTTACGGCAAGCAGCCCGTTACCAAGGAACAGACATAGTCGTCATGTACTCCGTATTATTTACCCGCTAGACCTGCAGGCGAACTTGGTGCATGGCGCTCGCTACAGGTTGCGCTCTAGGCTGTGCTTCAGGCGGTCCAGTGGCCATCTAGCGGCCATGATAGGCTGGACCAGCTGGAGCCCCCGGCTCTCTGCAATATCGCTCGCAGTATCCAGGTAAACAAACAAATGAGCTGGCGCAGCGTCTTTCCTTTCCATTGGCCTCCTCATTTCGCATTTCTATTTTGTTCTCTCACTTTCCCTCCTCTCTTCCACATCTTCAACCTAGAGTGACTTTTTCTGTGCGAAACGTGTCTCCCTTTCTCAGCTTTTCCAGGCTTCACTTTACGGTTTGCGACGAACATTTCCACCTTACCCTTTTCTTCTGCTTTTAATTACGGTAGTCGCTTGATCCCCAGCTTGGCGTCCAGGTACCCGCAACCACCAGCCCGGCAGCTCATTTTGTTCCCTTGTCGCTCGCCTAGCCCGCAGAGTTGCAGTAATCGCAGCTGGCTGTTGTTCCTGTCAAACTACTGCAGAAGGGAAGTCTAATCGGTACTAAATCACACTGGACGAGGGGGAGCCCCTTTTGACACACCATCTGCGACCTCAGAGCACCACTCCCGGAACAGGAACCACCGGTACCTGTCCAGGCGTGGGGTACCCTCAGACCCTCAAGCCGACCGGCACGCCCCGTCCAGATTGCTGCTAATTTTTGCTGGATCCCCAACGCCAGCGCCATGTCCTTTTCCACGACTGCCACTTCCACAGCTGTCAAGCCGGCCAGGTCCAACTTCTCGCGCTCGCTGCGCCGGCCATCCAACGTTTCGTCGACACCCGACCTGGGATCGCTCTACTCTGCCCAGCCGAAGCTGCTGCGCAAGTCATCGCTCGCCGCCCTGACCCCTAGCTCCTTAGCCAGCGTCCCCGATGGGAGCGAGAGCTACGGCATCGACTCCGTTCTGAACGAGATTTCCGAAAACACCATTCCAGAAGAAGATCCTGCGACGCCGACCGCCATGGAACTGTCTGTCGGCGATTCTGTCAACGTGCCGGGAGGCATGGTCGGTACCGTCCGCTTTGTCGGCACCGTCCAGGGGAAGAAAGGCTCCTTTGTGGGAGTTGAGCTAGATTCGGAATTTGCGGCGAGGGGGAAGAACAACGGCGACGTTGATGGGTAAGAAGAACGATTCGCACCACCACCCGTCGCATCGGGAGTTGACTGCTAACATGCCTGACTTCACAGCGTCTCCTATTTTTCGACCAATGTCTCTGGCGCCGGTATCTTCGTCCCGGTCGCCAAAGCTCTTCGAAGGCCCTCTGGCTCATCCCCCAAGACACCAACGCCCAATGCGGCCAGCGGCTTGAAGCTTAGCAAGAGCAATTCGGTCAGCTTAAAATCCCCAACATCAAGCCTGTCCAAGTTGAGCGCCTCGGTTGGGCCTGGTTCTCGAGTTCAAAGCCCAAAAGGCAAAAAGTCGCAACCCTCGCTCCAACGCCCCGAGTCTGAGTCGCCACAACGGAAGTTGGCCATGTCGCCCGGGCCACGGCCGTCGATTTCAGCGCCGGGAATCAAAGCTCCTCCAAGATTCGGTAGCCCGACAAACCGACTTGCACAGAGCGTGCGCGGAACTGCTGGGCACATGGGCGATCCCAACAAGGGCCCGGCGATGGACCGGCGGCCTAGCTTTGGTGGGCCTCGTAGCACATCCTCTCTGGGCCCCGAGCCACTCTTTGACGAAGAACCTAACCCAAGTACAATGCCTCCTCTGCCAACAAAGAGCAACACAGGCTTGGGCTTGGGGTCGCTGTCATTGCGACCGCCATCTCGAGCGACTAGCATTAACGACGAGGAGCTCGAACGATTGCGCGCCCAACTAGAGGATAGAGATCGACAACTTAAAGAACAGGCCGCAACATTAGCAGAAATGGAGAGCAGTCTTACTGAGCTTCAAACGCTAATAGAGCATCCTGATGGGCTAAGGCGAAGCAGCATAGACGATAAAGATGCAACTCAGCTTCGACACATGCTACGAGAAAAGAATGAAAAAATTGCCATGCTTGCAGCGGAATTTGATGCTCATCGAGCGGATTTCCGGAGTACCATTGACACGCTGGAAATGGCCAGCACAGAAACTGAACGAGTATATGAGAAACGTATAGAAGAGCTTATAGCAGATATCCGTGAACTTGAGTCGAGAAACTTGGATGTCGATTCTGTAGCGACACAGCTGAAACAGCTAGAAGAGCTGGTTCAAGAGCTTGAAGAAGGGCTGGAAGACGCTCGCCGTGGTGAGGCTGAGGCTCGTGGAGAGGCCGAATTTTTGCGAGGGGAGGTCGAGAGAACCCGGTCAGAGCTTCGACGAGAGAAGGAGAAAGTTGTTCCTCATAATATGTCGGCTTTGAGCGGCGACTCCGCGTTGCTAGCCAAAGAGCTGGAGCAGAAGGAAGATGAGATTCGAGGACTGAAGGCTATTATCCATTCCCTTAGTCGAGACTCAATTCCCGGTGCCGAGAGCCACGCTCCCAGACCACGACCCGGCTCATTGATTGGCGAAAAAGATGCCATTGAGAACAAGATTGCTCGAGACAACCTAGAGAGACAAGTCGCCGAGCTTCAACATATAATCAAAGAGAAGAATAACAAAGAGGAGGAGTTGCAGCACGAGATTGCGTTCTTGCGCTCAAACGGCATCAACTCCAGTCGTGATTCGGCCCGCGATTCGGGCCTTATTCGACGATCATCCGTACGGAACTCTCGAGAAACAGTGACCCCCCCAGTCCAGGTTCAGGAACCAAAATCTCCGGATCTCTCACACCAGCGAATAAGCACCCTCGAGACAATGAACGAGAGCGACACCTATTCGACTGCCACTGAGAGTAGCACTCTTTGGTGCGAGATCTGCGAGACAGGTGGTCATGATATCTTGACCTGCACAAACATGTTTGGCAACGATAACGCCAAGAGCTCGAAGAATAAGAAAATCGACGAAGAAGAAGAGGAGGATGACGAAGAGGAAGAGGAAGAACGTAGGGCTCAGGCGGAGAGGGACACCACTCACGAGGATCTCAAGCCTCTTACACCCACGGGTGATGAAGTCATTCACCACCCCGCCGTGTTGACCCCTGGGATTCCCAAAGAGGAGCCCGCATCGGTTCCGGCAGTCAGAATCATTCCCAACCCCATGGAATCAGGGCCCGTGGCTGGCAAGGAGAGTGGCATTCTGGATCCAGAGAAGTGGTGTGCCATCTGCGAGCGGGATGGCCATGATAGCGTCGACTGCCCCTTTGAAGATGCATTCTAAGGCTTTGTCCAACTTGAATGTAATGACGGACTTAGAATATTAAAGCGGACACGATGAACGGCAGACATTATAGTACGCAGAAGGTATTAACGACTTTGACGTTTCTGTGTTTATGGCTGCATTTTGTATTCAAGACATGGCGTTCATCCGTATTGATACCACACCAGCCTCTTCTTTGCCTCCCGGTGCGGGACTATTATTTTTTAGAGAGTCTTTAGATACTACCACTTACGCTGTGGTTCTTCCTTCATTTTTTTTTTGTAATAACAGCATTGGATTTGTACACTTTCTTTCACATTGCTAATAAGTACTATATACCCTGCATCCGATGCATTAAATTTACCCACTTCTGTCACTGCTACCAGCCATCTATTTTGTGAGAAATTACAGCCTGACCTGCCCACCAGTCTCCAGACACACCTCGCGAACAGGTACCTACCTAGGTACTGGGTGTCTCTCAAACTGGAGTACAGGTACCCCATCTCAGATAGCGACGATCTTTTGGCCGGCACTCCGTGCTAGTAGTTATACATTCATTACTCATTATTATTAACTTGTATTCGCCCGTATATGAACTTGATATCACGAGTAGTTAGTTGTATGGACTGTCTACCTAGGGAAGTGTGGGTATAATTGCAGAGAGCAAGCAAGCAAGACATATAAATAGCAGCTAGGCAGCGTTTATTGGGTGCCAAAGGGCCCCCAAATATGCACACATTCATCTTGTACCCAACGACGAAATAAAGGAAGGCTGCGGCTGTTTGATCCAACACTTGCATGATACGTATTACCAATTGCCTTTTGTGTCTCCACGAGCGTCGTGTGGCGGTGCAGCCAACCTGCTGCTATCCGTCCATCCCTTTTATCGGAGCACCTTCATGGGCATGCATTGTGCTAGTCTTGTTCCAGCCAGCAAAAGCGGGATGCTCCGCTGAGCGAGATCGATGATTTGATCAGGGAAAAGTCGACAGTGACGCCTCGTGGGGACGGACCCTGGTCGGCAAGCTGCTTTTTTCTTTTCTTTTTTCTTTTTTTAAACTCGGCTGTTCGTGTACACATAATTTGTTCATAAAATTTTTTTTGGTGGCAGACGTATACGTATACTATTCAATACTAGAAGTAATTAGAAAGACAAATAGGAGGCGGCGCCATAGTAAGGCCCTTTCGGTGGCGTCGAGGCGGGTTCGGGATGCGGACTTGGGGCGGATTGTTTTATGGCCTTTTAAAAGATTTTAGTGGAAAGCAGAGGAGGGGGAATCTCCAAGAGCCCGCTATTTTGTTGTCCAAGATGGTACAGGCACAGAACGCAGGGTACAGTAAGATGTAAGATGGAAAAGGCAGCGTCGGAAAGTTTAATGCGCGAGGTATCGACGCGGTCGCAGTACCTGGAGGTAGCGATGCAGCCTCATTTTTTTCTATTGGGTTCCAACGGAAGGATTGCCATGTGCCCGCGAGCAGCGCTGCTAGTGCTTTTCAGTGCTGGGTTTACTTTGGTACCTGTGCTAAAGCAGTGATTCTGATATGACAGCCAATGGAACACCCTCCTGGGTACATAGGCAGTTGCAACTGCTATTAGTAGCTGATCTCGACTCGCAATCGAATAAAAATAGCAGCGCAGTCTTCAAATGTCTGTTTTACGGTGTCGCGGCGCCGAGGCCCTTCAATGCGCTGTACAGTGACAACCGGATACTCGGCGGTACCCGCTGCTAGTCGCTTTGCCGCTTGGTAGAACGAATAGGTTGCGCGCTTTGCAGTATCGGGCACCGCCACACCATCGACTTTCTTCGATACAATTCCATGAGGCGCACGCAGCCTTGGGGGACCCCTGCAGCCGCCCTTTAAATCCTCCAAGGCGGCGCTTGAGCATCTGCCCTTTCACCACGTCTAAACCCCAGAGGCCGCTTTCCCTTGACCGAGCCGTTTCTTCTTCTCTTCTTCAAAAATAACCGACTGCAACCTGGAATTCTTTCAGATTTCCTGCTCGTCGTCAAACATCTATCCGACCTCCATTTACACCCTTCTGCGTCGCAGCCCGCAAATTTCTTCTTCGCCCCACTGGTCCTTCTCTGTGGCTTTTCTAGGCACGCTATCTTTTTTTTCTGCTGGGCTATTACTCAGGTACGATAAAATCACAGGTCATACATATTACGAGCACTTTGCCCCTCGGCGCGTTTCCATCATCTTCTACTGCATCCCGCCGACAACACCATAAGGACTTGTCACAGGTCGTATCTGGAAGTTGCTTGAATAGCGAGGATTTCTTTTCTTTTGGCCTTTGCCTTTGTTGCCTAGAATTTTCCACGATCCGGTTGCTACGGACTCATTTGACTCTGACTAATTGCTGTTCAGCAGAGCCTCTATATCAGCAGTAAACAAGCCGACCGCTTGTCGTCGCTTTTCTTGAATTTTGGCGCATACAAAACCATTTTTTGAAATTTAATAATCCCAGACAAAATGGTGAAGGAAACAAAGCTTTACGAGACACTTGGTGTATGTATTTGCCTTACACGGAACTCCACGGCCGCTTCGATCTTACATGGAGAGATGAACTAACATATTTCCCACCAGGTCGCTCCCACAGCTACTGAGCAGGAGTTGAAGAAGGCTTACAAGATTGGTGCCCTGAAGCACCATCCTGGTACGTTTTTACCATAACAACCATCCATTGGAGAGAATTTCATTCTAATACCCATGGTATAGACAAGAACGCCCACAACCCCGCTGCCGAAGAGAAATTCAAGGAGATCTCCAGTGCCTACGAGATCCTTTCCGACCCCCAGAAGCGTCAGATCTACGACCAATATGGTGAAGCCGGTCTCGAGGGCGGTGCGGGTGGCGCTGGCGGCATGGCTGCTGAAGATCTGTTTGCTCAGTTCTTCGGCGGTGGTGGCTTTGGTGGAATGGGTGGCATGTTTGGTGGCATGCAGAACCGTGGGCCTCCCAAGGCTCGCACCATCCACCACACTCACAAGGTTTCCCTCGAGGATATCTACCGTGGCAAGATCTCCAAGCTTGCGCTGCAGCGCTCCATCATCTGCCCTAAGTGCGAAGGTCTTGGAGGAAAGGATGGTGCCGTCCGCAAGTGCGCGGGCTGCAACGGTGCTGGTATGAAGACCATGATGCGCCAGATGGGCCCCATGATTCAGCGCTTCCAGACTGTCTGCCCCGACTGCAATGGCGAAGGCGAAATTATCAAGGATAAGGATCGCTGCAAGCAGTGCAACGGCAAGAAGACCACCGTCGACCGAAAGGTTCTCCACGTCCACGTCGACAGGGGTGTCAAGAGCGGCACCAAGGTCGAGTTCCGAGGCGAAGGTGACCAGGCTCCCGGTGTTCAGGCTGGTGATGTTGTTTTCGAGATTGAGCAGAAGCCTCACGCACGCTTCACCCGAAAGGATGACGACCTCCTGTACCGATGCGAAATTGAGCTGGTTACTGCCCTGGCTGGAGGTACCATCTACGTTGAGCACCTAGATGAGCGATGGCTCAGCATTGAAATCCTGCCTGGCGAGGCTATTGCACCAGGTAAATACTGCCCCCCCTTCTCTCCTAACCTGGACGATATCAAGACAAGGGTAAAAACTAACAAGCTTTCTCTAGACTCTGTGAAGATGGTTCGCGGTCAGGGTATGCCCTCATACAGACACCACGATTACGGCAACCTGTACATCCGCTTCGATGTCAAGTTCCCTGAAAAGAACTGGACCGACGACGCCTCTGCCTTCGAATCCCTTCGAAAGATCCTTCCTCCCCCCTCAACAGAGAGCAACCCCCCTGCTGAGTCCATGACAGAGCCTGCCGATTTGGAAGATTTGGATAGCGGCGCTCAGAACAAGGTTTTCGGAGACCCCAACGGTATGGGCGATGACGAGGACGAAGATGGCCACCCCGGTGGTGAGCGCGTGCAGTGCGCTTCGCAGTAAACTAAAAGAAAAAAAAAAAAAAGCTTTTATATCTATATATATAGCTTGGGGCTCAAAATAGAAGCAGCGAGCGAATAGTGGACGCAAGATGATGCCTTAGAGCTATTGGATCACTACGACGTCCTTTTTCTGGAGGCAGCAAGCGAGTGAGGCAGATGGAGCGGTGTTGTTTGAGTTAATTAAGGAATTGGGCGCTGCTTCGTTCCATTCACTGTCGCTGCATTGGGGAGTTCTTTTTTCGAAGTCTCATTGATACCATCTGAAGGAGGGAAATACCTTTCCCTTTCCGCTGCATCTGGGAAGGCGATGGCAAAACAGATGCGCAGAGGGATGTTCACGGGCATGTCCATTTTGCCGACCATTATTATGGACTTGGGTGCTTTTTGGACTTGCATGACTAGGCTGGAGGGCGTTTAGAGGGACATAGACGATTTTGATGAGTTTTTTTTTCTTAAGTTGTTGCAGACTTAGACTATGAATATGATGATTTCAAACAATTATCTTCTCCTTTTGGTATTAATCCTAAAAACAAGTGACTGGTCATGGAATCATAGAATAGGTACTATACGTATAAGTTACTATGTCCAGCAAGATTACTCTTCGGCGTCACCAGTATCTACTGCCATATCGCTATCAGTGTTTGCCTGTGGCGTTTCCGAACCAGCTTCTTCAAACTCTGCGCTGGTGACCACCTTTCGTAAGCTCTCAACGGTATACAGCAGGCTTCGAACCTCGTCTTCGCTGATATCGGATTCATTTGCCTCCACTTCCTTGTCCTTGAAAGACGTCTCAACATCCACGGCCAGTCTGTCGTGGCTGATGGTTAGGCGGAACGCATGGAGGCTCTGCGCCTTGGTCTCCACGTCGGGATCAATTGCGGCAATGATTGTGGGAGCGGCGCCGTCGCTGCTTGGGGAAATGGTGAGGGAGAGGGGCTTGCCGGGGAGTTGGATGATTCCAGGGCAGTGGAGCTCGTTGTTTTCGAGGAGCTTCCATGAGAAGATGGCTTTGATACTATAGAGTTTTGGTTAGCGATTTCAACGTTTTGGGCTAGTAGAACTCTCTAGTTATATATATATATATATATATATATATTGAACTGAGGTGTGCCATTAAGAGGGTAAGACTTACTCTTCGCAAATAGCCAGTATGTATGTGTGTGGGCCATCTTCAGAGGGGTAGATCAAAGTATACACGCTTGAGACGGCAACCGCTGTGGTCTCAGGGGCGATTTCTTGGGCGAGGGATAGGATGCTTGTCTTGAAGAGCTGCTTTCCGGCGAGCCAGTCCCAGACGAAAATATGTTCGTCACCGCCACCAGAGACGAGGATGTCTTGGTTGTTGGGGGGGATGACCATGTCACTAATGAACTCTTTGTGCCCAAAGCAAAAATTTTCGATAATATGTGCGTGGGGGATGTAGCGAGATACTCTGATATGCTCATCTCTATCAGCAGTGAGGATATACTTGCGACCCTCCTTCTCTCCGAGAACCAGAGCCGTCAACATAGAGACATGTCCGAGCAGCAGGTTGAGTTCGAACTCTGGGCCCTCGGCAGCAGTAGCATCTTTTGATTCGCTGAGAAGCTCGGCTTGCTTAATCTGGTTAAGAAGGGCGAGTCGATTGCCCTTGGAATGAACAGTGAGCGGGTTTGCAGTGGGTTTGAAAGCCTTTTTGGACGGCATTGGTAGGGCTGATTGTGACGCGGAGGTTCTTGACCCATCGGCTGGGATGACTAGAGGCAGAGCGTAGACATCGCCAAACTTGTCGGCGCAGATGATTTGTGAATCAGGTCCAATGGCGACTGCGCTTGGTCGCTTTGGCATAGTTCTATGTATACATGTTTTAGCATAGGTCGTTTTTCTCAAGGTGAATAGCAATGATGAGTGATCATACCTCCGGCTCAGCTCCTCAATTTGGCCGTTTCCATCATGTGTAAAGACCCAAACAACCTTGTCATGTCCAGTTACGGCCAGCAGGTGGCTTCCATCAGGTGTACTCGTCAAATGCGTGATCACGGGCCGGTCAGGTACACGGGCGAAACGAGTCTTGCCATTGTCAATGTCCTTTCCAGCTTTGCCTTTGCCCTTCTTCCCTCTGCCATCAACATGGCCAGCTCGTGGCTTATCGTCTTGGGCCGCTGAAGGTGTAGATGCCTCAGCTTCAGTTGTCACTGCGGCGCTCTCATTCTCACCAGCCAGCTTCTGTCGTTTGGCTGGCGGGCCCTCACTTTCAGTTGCAGGGGTATTTGCCTCTGCTGCTAGAGCAGCTTCGGCTTTGGCCTCATTGATAGCCTTTATGGAGTCGGCAACTTTATCGACGTCAGGGTGTTTCCATGATGAGATGTGGGTGCCATCTGTGAGATTGAAGGTGTGAATTGCACCTCCGCGAGCGGCAAAGAGGATTTGTCCTCGAACGTGGACCCTGTTATAAGGAATCTTCATTGTTTATAAAATACCTAGGCTTTGGCCTATTCCTAAGAATTGGGGGATCAAGAGAATGAAGTCCAATTGGAGCTCAAGAAAGTCATGCAGCCTCCCAGCTTATCAACTTAGAACTTTTTTTCTGATATCGATCTAGCTCCTCCACGAGGCGCAAGAAAAAGGTACATTCTGCTTGTACCTTCACCTCGAAAAAAAGTACGTACCTTTTGTCCCCACCTCGAGCTAAAAACCAGAAGCTGCTCTTACCGCTTACCTAATTCAGCCATGCCCTAGCCATTCGACACACACTTTCTTACTGGGCGCAAAATCCGCGAATTTTCGGCTCCTCTCTTTTTTTTCCTCTTTTCCGCGATAAGACTTCGAGTCACCAAATAATCAATACCAAAGGATCCATTTGCCCTTAAATAACCTGCCTTCAGGGAAAAAGAAGATATGGGGGGCAAAACAGCAAACAAGGCCGGCTACTTCGACAAGCTCAAGGGCTTGCTGCAGGACTACAAGTCAATCTTCATTGTTGAGATTGACAATGTCTCGTCCCAGCAGATGCACGAGATCCGTCATGCCCTCCGTGGCAAGGGCGTTGTCCTGATGGGCAAGAACACCATGGTAAGGCTTCTGCGCATACCGGATTGTTGATATGTATCGGCAATTTGAAAACTAATACGTTTAATATAGGTTCGCCGAGCTCTGCGAACTTTCCTCGTTGATACTCCCGAGTACGAGCGTATCCTGCCGTTTGTCAAGGGCAACGTCGGTTTCGTTTTCACCAACGGTGACCTGAAGGAGATCCGTGACCAGATCCTCGAGAACCGTGTCGCCGCCCCTGCCCGTGCTGGTGCTGTCGCTCCCGTCGATGTGTGGGTTCCTGCTGGAAACACCGGTATGGAGCCTGGTAAGACCTCTTTCTTCCAGGCCCTCGGTGTCCCCACCAAGATTGCTCGTGGTACCATTGAAATTACCACCGATCTTAAGCTCATTGAGTCCGGCAACAAGGTCGGCCCCTCCGAGGCCTCGCTGCTCAACTTGCTGAACATCTCTCCCTTCACCTACGGTCTGGGAATTGCTCAGGTCTACGACCAGGGCCAGGTCTTCCCTCCCTCCATCCTCGACATTGGTGAGGAGCAGCTCCTCGGTACCCTGGCCCAGGCCATTACCACCATTGCCACCATCTCTCTGGCTCTCAACTTCCCCACCCTGCCTTCCGTCATGCACTCTCTTGTCAACTCCTACAAGAAGGTCCTGTCTGTTGCCATTGAGACCGAGATCAGCTGGCCCGAGATTGAGCAGCTCAAGGACCGCATTGCCAACCCTGACGCTTACGCTGCCGCTGCTCCCGTCGCCAGCTCCGGCGGCGCTGCTGCCGCTACTGAGGCTGCCCCCGCTGAGGAGGAGAAGGACGAGGAGGAGGAGGACGAGGAGGGCTTCGGCGGTCTCTTGTATGTCTTACCCTTAAAACCTGCTTTGCAACTAACACTAACATATTCAATAGCGACTAAACAACCAATAACGGTACTGGATCGGTTTTCAGGGCTTATTCGACTTGTTTCACGGTATATGGATCTAAATCTATGGGTACATAGGTCATTGGTTGGCCAAAATAGGATCAACACAATGATCACATGAGACACGAATGAAATGCAATGAAAGCTGCGAGTCAACTGTTAAACACTTGATGAGGAATCGACCAAATTGTGAATATTGAAACGTGTGATTGTAACGACTGAGAGATTATTCACTTGCAAAAAGGTTAGTCATTTCTCCCTGCATCCTTTTTTTTTTTTTTTTTTTTT
>KQ479112.1:40410-67233 GCA_000331835.2 Trichoderma hamatum GD12
CCCTGCATCCTTTTTTTTTTTTTTTTTTTTCACTTTCTTCGAATGATTATAAATCTATTCATGAGCTTTTTAACCCTGAATCTCCTGATGAAACCAAATATTCAACAACACCTTATGACTTAACCATATCTTGTTTACCATTTTTATTGCTGCTTTGTTTTAAAGGTCTCAATGGCTAACATACAAAAGATTTATAGGATATGCACGCAAAGCACTTTCGTACATGTGATTTATCCATTGCTTATCCAGCAAGTGACTGGCCGTCATCTATCGTCTCTGTAGTATTGTCCAGCACCCTTTTGGCAATATTAATTGCGTGTTGTGGCAATCCTGCCAACCGTGCTACCTTTAGAGCATGACTTTGACGGTTGATACCTCGTCGTAACTTGTGAATGTAGACGAAGCCTCCCTTGCCATCCTTATCCTCCTGTACATCAGTGCAGTAAGCCTGAACGGGTCCAGTCTGTGGACCGCAGAATCCCTCAGCTTCCGCCATATCAGCTACGTCGTGAAAATGGGTTGCGAAGAGTGTTCGGCACTGGTTAACTGTCACTAGATGGTGTAGGCAAGCAAACGATATTGCCGTGCCGTCCTCTGGTGTAGTGCCTCGACCTATCTCATCCATTATGACAAACGACTTTGGAGTAGCCTGCCGTAATATCTGGGCTGTCTCGAGCATTTCCACCATGAAGGTGCTTTGATCGTGGTATAAGCTGTCGGCCGATCCGACACGACTGAAAATGGCATCAACAAGGCCGATTTCAGCGTAGTCAGCGGGCACATAGCACCCTATCTGGGCCATTATCGTAATCAAGGCATTTTGTCTCAGAAATGTGCTCTTTCCGGCCATGTTCGGTCCAGTAATGAGCCAAAGAGAGCCATCTGGCGGCGGCCCCATCACACAATCATTGCGAACAAATGAGCGTCCCTGTTCCAGCAAACCCCCTTCCACCGTAGGATGGCGACCGCCCTTGATGACATGGCTTTTAGAATTGTTCAGCTTGGGGCGGATGAGATTCTGCTCCACTGCGAGCTTTGCGAATGATGTCGCAATGTCGATCTCGTCCAGCACAGATGAAATGCGTCGCAGCTTGACCAGATTCTTAATAACGTGTTCGCGAAGAGCCTGGAATACTCGCTGTTCCTCGCGGCGAATGCGAAATTTAGCTTGATCAATATCTTGACCAAGAGCAGTCCACTCAGGAACATGGAATGAACTTGTACTGCGGTTCGAAGATACCGCCTTTACCGCGGTCAAGTTTTTGGTCTCTTTCGTCTTGAGGTTCACTATATGGCCCGAGCTCGATGTCCATTTAAGTATCAGACTTGGTGCTTCCAGGCGCACTCGAAGCTCCTCTACAAGAGCACCTTTCTCCTTTACAAGTGATGTGAGATCATTGTGGAGATTCTGGAGTTCCTTGCTCGCGGCTGGTTTCATAATCCAAGGCTCATTATCCTCGCCATATAGCTCTTTTAGACTGCTTGTTTTCTTCCTCTTTGCTTTTGTCATGAGACTTGTGGCTTCATTGGAGCCTTCTGAGGAAACAACATCTTGGGCTAGAGCCATCATTTGCTCGGCTTCAGATTCTTCAACAGCATGCTGCTGAGCTATGCCTTCCTCATCTATAGACTCTTTAATTCTATCTGCGAGCTTAAGGGGCTCTCTAAGAATAATTCGAGATGCTAAAGATGTGAGGCAATCCTGTGCTGGTGAAGATAGGCTGTGTTTCCCCCCTGATGCCTCTTTAAGAAGGCGCACGATCTCTTCGGCCGCATATATCGTGTTGGCTATTCCAAGCAAGTCATCTGGGTCACCTCTTCCCAGAGCAAATTTTTGAACAAGCCTCTGGCAGTCATGGCTTCGTCGCAGAAGAATGACCATTGAATCACTGAGATCTGTTAACTCAATGAAACGAGAGACAATATCTTGCCGTGCTTCAATGGTTTCTAGAGAAGTAGATGGAGAACCAAGCCATTCGTTAAGCAGTCTGGCACCGCCCTTGGTAACTGTGCGGCGTATCGCATGAAGAAGACTGCCGCGGAAGAAGCCATCACGAATGGTCTGTTTAATTTCTAGCGCTCTCAAGGTATTTTTATCGATGGTCATGGTCTGGGTGTTTTCGAAGCGGAGAGGCGGCTGAAGCTTCATGTTCGTCCCCTGAAGTCGGTTTTTGACGTAATTTAGTATCAACCCTCCTGCAGCAACTTCATTATCTGTGAATTCTTTCTTTAAAGTTTCAGATATTTGTGACTCTAAAAGGGGCGTCCAGTCTTCGAGGTTTGCTAGGCTCTCATGAGGGGAAAATGTGATGAGATGCCGATCGTCTGTCAATATCGAGAAAATGCTATGATCTTTTTTAAGTTCGAATGTTTGTTCAAGGACAACTTCTCGCGGAGCTATGCGAGACAAAATGGATGAGAGCGATGATAGAGTTGTAGATTGGGTAAAAAATTGCCCAGTAGAGAGATCAAGCCATGATAGACCGATAGGCGAATCATTTACGGTGGGAACATGTAAGGGTTCGTTGGGTGAAGAAGAGTCCGATTGCGGAGAGTCAGAAGGGGCATCTTGAGAGATATGAATTGCCATGATGTAGTTATTGGCGTAAGGGTCGATAAAATTCTCATCAATGAGAGTTCCTGGAGTGATGATACGAGTCACTCGACGATCATGCATGAGGCCGCCGGACTTAATTTTCTCTGAGGGTTCATTGGGGAACTCTTCAGCCACGGCGACATGGCGGTTCAGATCTTGCACCAAAATTTTGAGATATCGGTCCAGCTGGTATACAGGAAACCCTGCCTAAAATAACGATTAGCACGATATAAAGTGCAATATATATATGACAAGGAAATAAGGAGAGGTAGGTTTACCATAGGCACAAGCCCAGCGTTTGTTTTCTTGGAAGTCAACTTTAGATTTAGTAGCGGTGCGTACTCCTCTGCGTGCTCAAAATAGAGCTCATAGAAACCACCCACTCTTGTGAAGAGGATGCATTTCTCAAACTTGTCCATATTCCGGCGCGCCTGGCGCAGGACGGTTGGCAGAGGTGGTTCATTTTGCTCTTCTTCGGTGGGGAGGGGCTCCGCTAGGGGTATCTTTCCTTGAGGCAAATCGGAGAGCTTGACCGTGGTTCTCGATCTCGATCTTCTTATTCCAGCTTCAAAATGAGCAGTTGCAGTGAGATGCGCGACAAATACAGCCGCAGGAGAGCTGCATCGCAGAGACACTGGGCTTAGGGCCAAGGCCAAGCGGCGAGTGCAGAGGGGCTGATATCGCCAGCCATGAGCTGCGCGTTGTCGAATCATTCCAGGTCATTCGACAGAATCAACTGTCTCCTTTGAAAGTGCCTTTGGAATTTGGAAGAGCATTGACCTGGAAGCTGGCTAACAAGAACAATTTATCCTGGCACGATCATTTTTGGAGCCTTGTGAGCCTTGTGTGAAGACGGTGGTTTGCGGCCCCACCACAGGCGGGCTACCGGTGCCTGAAGCGCCGTTGGAAGCGCTACGGCAGGAGATGGAGCACTGGCGGCGGCTGGCTAGTAGCTACTGAGGGTCGATATAGTGGCCCAGATGCGTCTTTCTATATGCCTCGAGTATAGGATACTGATGATAAGAATTCGCAGTAATAGTAGGCATGGAGAGAGAGCCAATGAACCAGCACCCTTCTGCATAGGCAGATAAAATACACGGATTCACGATATTGAAAAGAATAAGAAAGTACTGAAGCGATATCTCATCCGACAAGGCACGCTACCTAGAGCATAAACAAACTGTGACCTCATGAGTGTTGGCAGGTACATGCACCTTCGCATGACAGCATAGGCTGCCCAGAGGGACCTGGTTGGGCAGCAGCAGAAGGCTGTCTCTTTCCCGGTGTGCGGAGGTCGTCGTAAGTACCCGTGCCCTATTTGTACCAAGCATTCTCGCTGCATCTCAGCGGCATCTCTTTCTTTTCTTTTCTTCTCTTCCACTCTTTTCATTCTCTTCATCTCTCTTCTTGTCCATTATACTATACCAACAGCAGCTTCTAACCTTTACCCTCCTGGTGTCATAACGATACGCGCCGACATTACGTTAAGCGCCCACTCAAGAACACCTGTGCTGTTGTTGGTCGTCTTCGGTTTCACTGTGCCTCTCTCTTCGAGCTGGTCCCGGTCTGGACAGTCTTTGGCAATATCAGGCTTCCACGGGGTATGTTGGAATATTCATACTCAATTGATACGACTTGAGACACCTCTTCGGCTTCCGTCGCCCGAAACATCGTATCCTACCTAGCCCTCGCCGGCGCTGCTGGGACCCTTGTCTAACTGAATCTCGACCCCTCTGCATCGATTTTGAATATTGTGTCCCTCTTTGTGCTTTTGAATTTTTATTTCTCTCCCTACTCTGGTATCTTGGTCTACTCCTTCTTATTCCTCAGAAAACAATTGAGATTGCAAATATGAGGTGCGTACTGTGCTATTCAGTAAGAGGAGCATCAGCCCATTCCAGCTTGTCACCCCTGAGACAATGGCTGGGGATCGAGTCCAAACTCCCCGCACGCTACCTCCAACACACCACCGATTTTCACTCCTTTAGCGCCCCCCCTGCTTGTTACATCGCCTAAGAAACTGGGAATCTTTGTCTTTGGAGCGGTGTCTTCCCCACCTCCCCACAGGCAGTGACGGTATCAGAGCTTCCCCGAAGCTGCGCAAGCTATGCAGGTGCTGGTAACTCGGCGCTATATTATTATATAATACCGAACTGCTCTCACACGCAGACGGATCTCGGCTCACCTTGCGATTTCTCCCATTCACATCACTGCTTGAATACTTAGTCGTCAGGCTGTCGCTTGTTTCAATTCGCTGACTGCAATTGGCAGTTATAACGACAGTTTAATCGGCAACCCTCTCCCCGTCGCTTCCGACTGTCCTCAGCATTCGCCCTCCGCAGACAATCTCCAGCCTCTCCCAGGCAAGCTTCGGCGATTGTCCAATCGATCAGCACCACCCGCTCCAGGACACACCCTCGACGCTCATACAATGGGTGGCGGCGGCGAAGTGAGGAGCAGCGTCTCCTACCCTGTCTTTGCTCATCGACCTGTTGGCGTCCCCAAGACTAGCATTCTCAAAGGCCGTATCGAACCGTTCTATAAATCAGGACAGTATGATAAGGTGAATTTGCTAGCGTAAGTCTTCCCATATCTCATCCATTTTATCCTGATCCCAATCGGTTGACGCTTGCCGTATAGGAATCTCTACAATGCCAGGTACTCAGGCAAACCGCACGTTCAGATCTCCGTCTGGAGCGCTCCCGGACAAGAGCGACCGACATTTGAGCATGCAGTTTCCCAGCAGTTTAAAGAGACACATACCGGAGCTGCCTTCGGGCCTTCATGGTCTACTCATTGGTTCAGAGTCGTTTTGACTGTTCCCGAAGCAATCGTTAATGAAGAGCTCCTCGAGCTCCAGTGGGACGCCAACAATGAAGGCCTTGTGTGGACCGAGGACGGCATGCCACTCCAAGGCCTGACTGGTGGAGGCGAGAGAATCGAATGGATCATTCCTCGTTCGTTCCGCGACGGTAAGCCGCACACCATTTACATCGAGATGGCTTGCAACGGCATGTTTGGAAACGCGCCCGGTGGGAAAGCCAGCATTATGCCACCGGACCCAAATAAATATTTTGCGCTTGGAAAAGCCGACATTGTAGCTGTCAATGTCCCTGCACGCGGTCTCTTCTTCGACATGTGGGAACTTGGTGATGCTGCTCGAGAACTCCCCGAGAATTCTGCCGAACAGGGCCGGGCACTCGCTGTTGCTATGAAGATTATCGATACCTTCGAGGTAAATAATCAGGAATCTATCCTCGAATGTCGAAAGTTGGCACAGCAAATCATTGGTCCCGATGTCGACTCTCATCGAGTTTATGAGGTTGGCCCAGAGCCTGTCGTTTTTGGCATTGGCCACTGCCATATTGACTCTTGTTGGCTGTGGCCCTTTGCAGAGACAAGACGAAAAGTAGCTCGATCATGGTCGAGCCAGTGCGATCTGATGGACCGCTATCCAGAGGCTCATTTTGCTTGCTCTCAGGCTCAGCAGTTCAAATGGCTAAAGCAGTTATATCCTAAGGCTTTCGATCGTGTAAGGCGAAAGGTTAGCGAAGGCCAATTTCACCCCATCGGTGGCAGCTGGGTTGAGCATGACACCAACATGCCTGGCGGCGAATCGCTTGTGCGTCAATTCTTCTATGGCCAGCGCTTTTTTGAGACGGAGTTTGGATCACGTTGCCGCACTTTCTGGCTTCCTGATACATTTGGATACTCAAGTCAGCTGCCCCAGCTTTGTCGCCTGGCAGGCATGGACCGTTTCATGACTCAGAAGCTAAGCTGGAACAATATCAACAACTTCCCTCACACTACATTTATGTGGGTGAGTCCTGATGGAAGCCAAGTCATCTGCCACATGCCTCCATCCGAGACGTACACAGCTGAAGCCGATTTTGGTGATTTGAAACGCAGCATCTCCCAACACAAAACCCTGCGTGTTGACAACACCTCCTTGCTGGTATACGGCAAGGGTGATGGTGGTGGCGGCCCTACCTGGCAGCACCTGGAGAAGCTTCGACGAATTGCAGGAATCAGCAACACCATTGGAGGTATTCCAAAAGTTAAGCTCGGCCATAGCGTCGATGACTTCTTTGACCGCCTCGCTCCAAAGGCCAACGAGCTTCCCACGTGGCATGGTGAGCTATACTTTGAACTACATCGAGGCACTTATACCACACAGGCAAACAACAAGTATTACAATCGCAAGGCCGAAGTTTTACTGCGAGATCTCGAGCAGCTTGCGACACTTGCCTCCCTCAAGAACAAGTCATATAAATACCCTACTGAACAGATTGATAACATGTGGGAGGGTGTCCTTCTTTGCCAATTCCACGACTGCCTCCCCGGCAGCTCTATCGAAATGTGTTATGATGATTCTGACAAGGTAAGAAGAAGGCGCTTATTTCCCGGCAAATAAACAAATTGCATGCTAACTAGCTCCTAGATATACAAGGAGACATTTGAGACGGGGCATAAGCTTCTCGCAGAGATTTACAAGGCTTTGGGCGCCAGTGACTCGCAACCCAATGGCCTCGACGAGTCCACCGTCCTCAACACACTGCCCTGGCACCGCAAAGAACTTGTTGAGGTTTCCGATACCCAGGTTGGCATTGCTTGTGGAGACGGCCCGCTGCTTGCACTTCGCACTTTCAAGATCCAAGAAGACAAGCCAGCTGTTTCAGTGCAGCAAGTGGGCAACCAATTCGTGCTAGAAAATGACGATCTCCGCGTTGTCGTTGAAGACGGCTGTATCACTTCATTGTATGACAGGGTCAACGAGCGCGAAACTATTGAGAAGGGCGGTAAAGCCAACAAGTTTGTTATTTTTGATGATATCCCACTCTTCTGGGAGGCTTGGGATGTCGAGGTCTATCACCTCGAGACTCGCCGAGAGCTCAGCTACGGCCAAACTAGTGTTCACGAAATCAAACCTCACCGCGTCACTCTTGCTACTGAGATTAAGATTAGCAAGAATAGTTCCATCACGTCTTACATTACTCTGTCGGCAGCCCTTAAGGGCCAGACTTCCTGGGTCGAGTGCAAAGCCGAGGTAGATTGGCACGAGAACTCCAAGTTCCTCAAGGTCGAATTCCCTGTCGACGTTGTTAACTCAGAGGCCTCTTACGAGTCCGCATATAGCATTACCAAGAGGCCAACTCACTACAACACGAGCTGGGATATGGCCAAGTTTGAAGTTTGCTGCCACAGATTTGCCGATCTATCGGAGCACAATTATGGTGTTTCTATCCTCAATGACAGCAAGTATGGTTTCGCTACAGCTGGCAAGCTAATGCGCTTATCTCTGCTTCGATCGCCAAAGGCTCCCGACGAGCATGCGGATATGGGACGCCACTCGATCCGATGGGCCATCCTTCCTCACAAGGGAGCTCTCTCTTCGACTACCGTCAGGGCGGCATATGCCTTCAATACCCCACTCAAGGTGCTATCCGCACCAAAGGCCACTATTGAAAGCTTAACCAGTGTTCCTATTAAGCTTATCAACGCAGATGAATCCGCCTCCATTATACTGGATACTATCAAGCGGGGCCATGATGACGAGGACGTCAGCCGTCGCGAGGGCCTTCGTGTCAATAGTGGGCGGAGCATCATCCTTCGTTTATACGAGTCTTTGGGTGGACGCAGCCGAGGAACCATTCAGACAGAGTTCAATGTGAAACGCGTTACTAAAGTCAATATCCTGGAAGACGAAATTGAAGAGGTTTTATTGGAAGACGGCAAGTTTGATATTACCCTACGGCCGTTCGAGGTGGCGACATACAAGCTGCAGCTGTAGGGAAGCGAAGACGCCAATTGCATTTGCCTTACTTCTGGCATTCGCATAATGCTTGGGACATGAGGTGGATTAATGTCTGCTACGGTTAATCAAGGGGGGAAGAGTTGAAACTATGCACAATAAATAACAGGTTGTCGTTGGAATTACATGTGGGCGAATTCGAGCAATAGCAATGTTGATAACTTTGTTGCCCTGTTAATTATCACAAGTGATGCTAGGATGAAATATAATTTTATGGGCATTCCTCCTTATGAGAGTATCTGTCTCTGTTTGTCTGTCTTTTGTCTTGCTTTGCTTTTCTAAATCAAGTTATTCATTCAATCCGTTATAACGCCGACGCCCTTTGCAGTAGATATACATATATATGTCCACGGCATTGATAAGATATCATAAAATAGGAGACGGCTCCGCCCATCAGCTAGTATAGAAACATGTAAAAGAGTTTTGTTTCAGGCTCACATCATATCCTATGCCCTACAACCCCCAAAAAGAACAAGAAAGAAAAAAAAACACGGCTTGAATGGCAGATGCGAACCAAGAATCAATTATTCAACGTCATGATGAAAATTGGAATTTCAAGCTGAGAGGATCCAGACTGGCGCGCAGCAGTTCTCATGAAAGATCCTCGGGTAGCTCCTCGACAACTTGCTCAACCATGGTGATGAGCTCATTGATGTCAGGTCGCTCCGCAGGCTCGACCTTGAGACACGCCCGGACAATGTTGCGAATGGGCTCGCTAATGGAGACGTCCCCAGAACCACCGGCGCCGCCGGCAGCAGAGGCGTCACCAGTCGCCTTGGCCTTGGCCGCCTGGATGGTGTTTGTGCGCTTGGGTGCACCTCCGGGGTTCTCGTCTGGGAAGCGCCAGTCGCCGCCGAGGACGCAGAGGCTGAGGGTGCCTCCCGTCTCGTCGGACCGCAGCTCGAAGGGGGACTTGCCGACAAGACAGGCGTAGAGGGTGCATCCGAGGGACCAGATGTCGGTCTTTGTGTCGATGACGGTGCCGGTGCGGACGTCGAAGAGCTCCGGGGCGCGGTAGGGCATGGTGGAGTGCTCGGCGGCGGTGTCTTGGATCTGGAGGGCGAGAGACTGGGAGGTGACGGGGACTGGGGAGGCGGCGACGGAGCCGAGATCCATGAGGATGGGAGTTGAGCCAGTGTCGTCAATCATGATGTTGCCTGGAGAAGAGGGAGATGTTAGTCAGACCGAATTACACAGTGATACTTGGACTTGAGGGGTTGATTTCACGGCTTCTTACCTGGCTTGATATCACGATGAGCATATGATTTGATCTTGCCGCCTGATTCGCCCTCAATGCGATTTCCCGAGTCCATAAGCGGCCGCTCCTGTTCTCCTTGTTCCTGCTCTTCTGTCCGCTTTCCCCTCGTACCCATCTTTCGACCACCAGGCCGCGAAGAGCCAGCATTCTCGTCGTGGTCCTCCTCTCGACCCATCTGCATGCGCTCCGCGGGGGCGGGCTGATACTCATGCATCGCACGCAGAGCCTTGCACACGCCCAAAAACAGCATCATCAGGTGGCGCTCGGGGAAGTGTCCGTGGTTGACAAGGTTGGCATTGATCATGTCCTGTAGGTTTCCGCGGCGATAGTACGGCAGAAGGACGTAGACCGTCTTGCTGGCATCGTCGCCGCTGCCGCCGCCGCGGTCGGTCGCAACGCTGTGGTCAAAGGCCGAGATGATGGTGGGGACGTGGTCGAAGAGCCGGTAGGCGTCGACCTCGCGCATGGCCTGCTGGACGGACTCGGCGCCAAAGGGGCATCGGATCTTCTTGAGGGCGAAGAGCTCGTGGTTTGAGGTGTCTTCGACGAGGTAGACGTAGGAGAAGCCGCCCTGTAGGAATGGTTTCGTCACTGTTAGCTGCTGCTGCTACGACTGTACCACATTGTTCTTAAAGAGAGGGGAATTCTCTCTCTATCTCTCTTGTCACGCACCTCGCCTAGCAGTCGCTGGATCTTAAAGCTCCGGCTGTTAATCTTGAGAGTCGGAGATCCCGGGAAGCAATTCAGGCAATTGCCAAAAGAATAGAACAAATCCGCCAATATCTGCGCCATGATGAGGAGTTTTGCGTCAGACGCTGCGCCTTGAGTAGCAAAATAATGGCTCTGCAGCTCTTGATGTAGCCTCTTTTTCTTCTTCAGCAGCAGGATATCCCTTCTTCTATCCCGCAGTATCCTTCTTATGCTTGGGTTCGTAAACTCTCAGCTCTCTACTAGCTCTCCAGCCTGTTGTTTTGATGCGGCCTATCGGGTCGAGATTTCGGCTTGTCTGCGAATGGTCGCTATGATGCGGAGTTCGTTCCAATGGAGGGGTAGGAGCAGCGCTGATGTAAAACAATCAATTCAATGCGTATCGGCTGGATGAGAGAGGGAAAAGCCCGGTCGCGGTGGTGAGCCAGGAATTGCGACTTTGTTTTGTTTAGTAAGTCGAGTGAAGGACGGCTTTGGGACAGCTTGACGCTGGTGGTACTTCGACAAGGTACATTGGTGTGTATTCCTTACCTATCGGCGAACCAGGCCTATCAGCCTCTGACCTCAGACACTAGCCCTGGGGTGCTGAGCTAACGTAGGCTATTTTTGGGCGCGCTAGTAGTCACACGAAGGTATTGACAAGTAGCTTAATACTGGCATAATCACTAATCATATAGACATGGATCTTGTTCGGTACTCCTAGAATACTATAGAGTACATCTTCAAGTGCTGATCCTCGCAACCACAACTCCGCCTCATTGGCTCCGCCTCATCATAAAGGTCCAACATGGCTTATAGCCAGCAGCGGATCATTGCATCACAGCTCTGTACTTTATTTTTTTTATATTATTTTTTTGTATTATACAGAAAACCAAATACTACATTAGTGCCGTCATTTCCAATAACACGATATACTATATAACATTCGATAATGCACTTTTCCCCCCCAAAATATGCATACTGCATTACCATCTATAATTGGATGAAATCATTCAAAAGCCACGATTGTGTGATCCAACTCCCCTTCCTTTGCTTCTCCCGTAAGCTCTAATTTTGAGACGGTGTAGAGAAATTCTCTAGATTCACGAATGAATCTGCTCCATTGTAAGCCATATAAGCAGCGCTGGTCTCTCAGGTCCTTTTTCGACCTGTATTAATAATTTTTATCGTTTTGAATGAAAAGAAAAGCAAAAAGAAGAACGTTTGATGCATATGACCAATCGTCTCCAAACAAAAAAAGAACAATATCAAATACACCCGTATATATATATGAATAAATTAGGCCGAAGCGCATTAGCTTTCATTGCTAATGCCCTTGAGTAGACTCTCTGAATAAAAGCTGGCCAAAATCTTAAGAGAGTAAGTTGCGAAGTGAAGGATTCGTACTCGCGGCTGTAGCTGGCCTGCTTTCTGGAGGTCGTGGGGCCATAGGAGTCGACGACGGAGGCAGCTCATGTGGCTGAGGCGGCGGCGGCGGTAAACCGTTCCTCATAATCGGAGGGCTAGCATGTGAGGCCGGTGGATATGATGATCTTTGAGGATGTAAACCATGCGAAAATGCATCAGCTCGCGGCGGAGGTGGTGGCGGCGGAGGTCCGTTATTCATGAGGTGAGCCGGGGGATGGATAGGTCCTCCGTGGCCCGGATGTCCGCTGTGGTATGGGGGGACGTACGGAGCGGGAGCAGTTGGCCCACTCATACGTCGTGGGGAGGGAGGGAGCCCATTACTATATCCATGTCCATGTTGATGACCACCGGGCAGCGGTGCAGCTGGAGGCGGGCCAGCCATAGCAGGCGGCCTCAGAGCTGAAAGGTTCGATACTGGCGGTGGTTGGGGCGGCGGTGGGCCGCCGTGCAAGAGGGGCGGGGGCGGACCACCGTTAATGTGACGAGGAGGTGAGTTATGCTGGCTGCTGGGATGATGAGGTGCCCACTCAGGATAGGCTGTCGTTCTGCCTGGTGGAGGTGGAGGTGGTGGTGGTGGTGCCGGCGGATATGGGTGTGCCATCGGAGGTGGACGGTGCCCTGCTACCTGAGCTGGCGCATGAACCGGTGCTGGTATCGGCGGAGGAGTAGACACAGCTGGCATTGCATGTGAGCCTGGTGGTGGTTGCGGCCAAGAAAGGGGGTGGCTCATATGGCGTCCGTCACGATAATCGACCACATTTGGCGGCGGGGGAGGAGGAGGCGTCGAGCCTCTCAAGGGAGGCACCGGGGCCATAAGAGTAGCCTCCATCGGTTGGGGACGTGCAAGCTCGGAAGGCGGAGGTGACGGTCCAGTTCGCAGAGTCAACCCCGGACTACGGGGTGTCTTTCGTAGCTTGTGACATGTATGGCATTGGAACTTTCGCTGCTCAACAAACTTTTGTGCTTCTGATCCAATAGCCCCGTGATGGCCATTGGTGAGTCTCCGCTCTTGGAAGTTATCAATCGGCCACCATCTCAAGGAGACATCTATGCCGCATGTGATGCAGATCTTATCGCCCGGATGCTGGGCATGGGATCCAGGATCAGCCACATCGGTGTTGCGCGGCGGAGCCCAAGTACCATTAGGCGTTGTTGTAGTAGACGCTCTTCGATTCCATGTCTGAACTGGTGCTCCGGATATCTTCGCCGATGTTGTGATCTGGTTGGCCTTGCGAACCGTACCAGTCAAGGTGAGGTCTGCCTGCTTGAAATTCTGTACGTAGAGTTGAAGGGCATTCAATCCCGTCTCGCTCACGACATCATGAATCCGATGGACAATCGTTTTAGTGGGGGCGTGCTCTTTACACCAAAGTACTGCTGACATGATCCCACTCTCGCCGTTAATGGTGACAATGTTAAACTGGTCGCGCCGGGAACTCTTGACTGGAGCAATGTCAAATCCGAGAATATGCCCTTTTTGTCGAGCACATTCAACGTGATCTATTTATCAAGTTAGTTTGCTGAGTGCCAAACAAGATAAAATCAGAAGGGGGAAAGAGAAGTGAAAAGCTTACAAGATGCGCGGCATTGATGGCAGGGCACACATGCCCCACCTTTCTGATTGCATCCTTGGCAGATCTCGTCATACTTTGATCTTGAGATGGATGGGATTCCCTCAGATGGTTCCATTGCCTTGGCGTTGCCGAATTTGACTTCGGGGGTCCATACGGCGCAGGTGACATGCACCCAGTTATTGTCGGCTGTACGTTTGAGCGGCTCGCGGGGATTGACCGGGCGATTCATCTCTTCCTGCTTCTTGCGGTAGTATTCAGCAGCTTTGCGGGCTTGTTGAACTTCAATCTTTTCTCGCTCGCGGTCTTTCTCAGACATCTTCTTCTTATGGTGTGTGAGCTTTGGCAGCTCGACAAAATCATGTTCAGTTTGTTCAACAGGACACAAGACACATTTGTATTGCTACACAGAGGTGGTTAGTATATAGCTTCTAGTAGGAAAAAAGGAGAGAGGGAAGTATGTTGGACTTACGATCGACACTTGTGGGCTCTTATCATTCGCACACATGTCACATATCCATTTGCCCTGGACCTTGTTGTCAATAATGCCGTAGCAGTTACGGTGGACTGTTAGGCGACACTCTCGACATGAGAGGTGCTGGTCTCCCATTGGCTCCATCTGATCACAAATGGCACAAGGAAGAGTTCGAGGCTTTGGCATTTCAGGGGCGGCAGGCGGCTCAACAGCTGCTTTCTCCTTCTTCTTAGTCGGAGCTGCGCTAGGAGTGCTGCCGGCCTCTGAGGGTGTTGCTTCGACTTCTTTATCGGCTGCAGTCTTGAGCTTCTTCCTAGGAGGCTCCTGAGTCTCGCCGGGCTGGGAGGAGGCGGCTTTGGAAGGAGTCGGAGCTCGTTCGGGCGTCATATAGCCCATTTCTTGTGCAAGCTGGAGCTCTTTGAGAAGTTCTTCATCTTGCTTGCGTTTCCAGGCACGGCCACCAGCCTGCGCAACCTTCTTAGCCACTTCTTCAATAACTTCATATCGAATAGCATAACGTCGCCATAGTTCGGCACATCGCCGACATAAGGCAACAACGTATTGATTCCCAGCTTTATCCTTCCCAGTGCCCTTGAGGCCCTGGTCATTAACAAGTCCAGGAAGCGGGTTTGGCGCTCTTCTCCATTGGCGGTCTTGCGTCCTGTTGCAGAATTGGCAGATGAAGCTTCGCTTCTTCTCTACCGCCTTCTCTGCGTCGAATGCAGAATCGTCGTCGTCGTTGGCAACATCATCGGCAAGCTTTGACGCCGCAATATCCTCGCGCCTGGCTTGCTTCTTTCCTTTTCGACCAGGGAAGCTGCCCCAAACTTGCTGCCCCCTTTCTGTTTTCTTCCAAACGTAGTAATGCCGGACAATCTCTCCCGGCAACTTTGATTTAACGTGTTTCATGACAAGATGCAACTCAGAGCCGAACTTTGAAACGCCTTCTTCGAACTTCTTGACCTCGGCCGGGCTGAAGTTGGGTTCCTTGAACTCACTCCTGGGCTTCTCAGAGAGCGCAGTGAGGGCCTTGGACTCATCAAAGTCCTCGCGAAACAGTGATTCGATGGCGGCATCCCGAAGGTTAGTAGAACGCTCGGGAAGGTCTAGCTTTTTAGCCGCCGACATAGCGTCGGCAACATAATCATTTATCTTGTCCAAAGATGGGGAATCTGAGGTTGGCGGCTTCCATAGTAATGTGGCCGTGCAATTGGGGTCATTTTCGTCCAAGTCCTCGCCGCGAGCGACGTATCCCGGTGGCTGATCTTGGACCCACTTCGGCCGCTGTCCTCGGCGAGCCTTTTCGGCCTCCTGCTGTTCCTTGAGTAATTTCTGATCTTTTTTGCCGCCCTTCTTGAACTCGAGCGGTTTGACATACTGAACAGGTTGACCGGGCCACGCGCCAACAGAAGCCTGGTTTCTCGGGCCAATACGGGTGCCTGCACGAGGGTAAATGCGATCATCGTAGTCCAGGGCATCCTCCGGCTTGCAATGCATGCCGAGATAGCGCCACGGCCAGAGACTAGCCTGGTAAATCTGCTCCGAGGTTCCCTGATGAGGCGCATCGTCGTCGGGGCTTGTACTGTTGGTTTCGACGCCATGAGTATCCTCTTCGTCTTCGTCCAGGAGCTCGTCGTCGTCGGCATCTACGGTGTCAATAGTATTTGGCGTGTGGCGAGCTTCCAACTTGCGCTCCTGAGCCCGACTGCATGCAGCGCAGGACCAAGCAAAACCACGCGAAGGCTTTTTGAGCAACGGTGGCTTGACGCAGTTCATATGGTATGTGTGCTGACACACTGCGCAGTCAACGGAATCATTGCTGTTGGTGGGGAATTGGTGTTAGTATAAAGACGTTATCAAGCTAGGTTGGCTTGTGAAAGGTATATAAGAGGAAAAGAAAAGAAAGAAGAAGAAAAATAAGGGAATAAAAGAAATTCTGCCAATCTGATTCATTTTCTCGCCGGTACTTTTGACGATAAAAGATCAAACTCATGTTACTTGGGATATCCCCCCGCCGTGGCTTTTTGGGAAGCCGGTGCGGTGATGTGCTGCACGATGGAGACTTCTTCAGCGGCTCAAAGTGACATCGGACAGTGCCTAAACGGGCTCTCGGAATCGCTGTCACTGACAGTAGCGGTGGTGCTTGCCAGGCATTGGCTTAGGCTCTGGCGGTGGTCCGACCTAGGCCAGCCAGCAAATTGCATGCACATGCACGCACGGCAGAAGCACACGGTGGGAGGGGAGACACGCAAGGCGAGGCGGAGAATGAAGGAATGGGAGGGGGGTGTGTCGACGGTTGTGGTAACTGGGGCTCCCCCCAACTGGAGGGGCGCCCAACCCGGCAATCCCTGGTGAAGGTACCTGAAGAAAAAAGGGCTCTCCCTGAAAGAGGGGGGTAGACGCATTGTACTGGTGGGCTGGCGGCCAAGTACCAGCTACCTCAGGAACCTTGTCCTGCGCAAGGGACTTTGGCCGAATGGAGCCGGGCATGGCAGGTACCAGAGAGGGCAGAGTGCAAAGGGCACCACGGGGCCGGGTACGGCGCGGTACTTGCAGCGCTGCAGCTGGAACTGGAAACACAAAACAGATAGGGCAGGGCAGAGACAGACAAGACAGACATGACAGGGACAAGGACGCGAAGAAAAGAGAGAAGAAAATACCACCCTAGGCCAGATGGAGCGCCTTGTAGGGTCGTGTCGACGGTACGTACCTTGCGCAATAGCCGCTGCATCTCTTGCAGAGCTTAACGGCGCTAGTCAGCTCCTTGCCACGCCCCTGCTCGACTAGCACGTATTGCCAGCGCTCGTCCAGCACCTTCTTGACCTTTTCGGGCACGTTGACAATGAGCCGGGTGGGAATCAGATCGTAGTTCTTCTGGATGTACCTGTCGTACAGTTTCTCGTACCAGAAGCTGTCCGGCGTGCGACGGTAGTCGTCCATGCTCTTGATCTCCAGCCGATGCCTGATCTGGCACTTGCCGCGCAGGGCCGTCAGGGGGCTGATGTCCGAGTGCATGCTGGCAAAGACCATTCGCGTGTCGCTGGCCTTGCGCCCAATGTCCTTGGGGCGATAGAACCAATTGATGCGCACCGCGTCCACCGGCCGGGAGGCGTCGTTGTTGGTGTGCATGAACTCCATGATGCGGCCCAGGTAGTAGGGCTCCCCTGGAGGCTCGCACACGAGATAGACGTGATCTGTCAAGATGGTCTGTTAGCAGGTGCAAATTGCCCTCTGGCAATAAATAGGGTGGAGGTGGATCCCGGCCGTGCTACCTACCATTCGCCTCGAGCACGGTGCCATCGTCGGCCACCATTCGACCATTGTCCGGCAGGCCTTTGCTCGTCTCGAACGTGAGCATGTTGGATTCGGGCCATGTCATGCCCTGGAGCTGTGCCTGCGCGGCCAAGGCGTTCTTTTTTGACGCTGCAGTCGTCGACGCCGGCGGCGTTGCTGCAGCCGAAGTTGCGGTTGATGCTGCCGCTGCCGCGCCGCCGCCGTTTTGGTTAGCTGCCGCCTTGCGTTTCCGCGAAGGCTGCGACGTGCCAGTCCCCGACGTCGCCTGTGATGCGTGAATAGTCCCGCCGGATTTTGCGTTCTGGTTGCCATTCTGGCTAGGGCTAGCCTTGGAGTCGTCGGCCGCAGCAGCAGCAGCAGCATTTTTGCGAGAGCTGCCGTTGGCGCGGGACGTCTCGCCGTTGGTGACGCCGTTGGTCTGCCGCGAGGGCTTCTTGCCGGCGTCGCTGTCTTTTTTGTCAGGGTAGTAATCATACATGTCCATGTCCATGTCCTTGTCCTCAGCATAGTTGGGACGAGAGTTGGCTGTCCTGTTGCGGGAGCGAGTCCCGTAGGGCATGGCCTCAATGACTGTGTCTTTGTCTGCCGCGCCTGAGGCAGACGACGTCTTGGCCATTGCCTCGGGCGTTGCCTTTGCTTCAGGCTCAGCGGATTTTGAATCCTGTTGTGCGTGTCAGAGCAAACGTTGGCGACGAACGAAATATATCAAAAATGTACGGCAATGAAAACTAGATAGAAGGATAAAAAAAAAATCGTTGTAGTTGCCAAATGCGGCTTGTAAGAGAGCGAAGTATAAAAAAAAACAGAAAAACAGAAAACTCACGCTCGGTTGCACCATATTGGCGACGGATTAGCAGTGTGGCCGTGGAACGAGGCAAATCGAGCTTTGTGAAGGCATGCCCGTCTTATGCCTCGAGAAGCGTGTGTGAGTGAAAGTGAGTTGGGAAAAGATGGGAGCGATGGAGGGCTTCGGTGTAAAAGACGAGAGTACTCGACTCGAGGGCAATTTATAGCTTCTGCAGTGTCGTGGAGGATACGGGACGATGAGCTGGCACGACAAAACACGCGATAGAGAGCAAGAAAGGTCGTCTCTCGCCCCGAAGACCACGGCGTGGGAAGCGAAGGTTGAATGAGAGAGGAAAAGAGAGTTAGTATAGGCATGAGTCTGAAGAAGACATGCCCTGGCTCTGGCGCCGTACAAGCATGGGGGCGGCAGACACTACCTAGCAGGTACTAACCCAGTAGCGTTCCCAGGCCCAGGTAGCCGAGGTAGCGCAGAGGTATGCCTTAGCAGGCTGTGGCGAACCCTGCCGCGGGCTCTGCGCGCATGAGGCTAAACGGCGATGCCAGTGACTTTATATCTACCTGGCGCACCCTTGATTGAGCGGTGCTCCACAAGCCCGCCTCTGGTCTCACACCATTGCTGAATGGACGGATCGTCTCCCAGCTTTTTTCTATGAGGCGTTCATCAGCGCCCACCCACGGACGACGCACACGTTTGTGTCGATTCTGTGGCTGCTGCGTGGCTGCTGCGTGCAATGCGTTGGGACCTGGGCCAGAAACCACATCGCCAGGCAGCTTCGTCTACCAAATGCCAAATCCAATATGCACAATGCATCCGTAATGCAGGGCGCTGAACAAAGCGGGAAGCTACCGGGACGCCTCGATGGCCTCCTAACCAGAGGCGCTGGTTGGTTGGCTTGGCCACACGATACGGCACTACCTAGTATCTGCCTATTGTGTGTGCTGCTAACGGCTCTCTGGCGATCTTCCTTGCTAGCAGGTTCCATTTAATAGACCGCTCTCCGCCGTGGCTAGGGGCGATGAAGCTGCAGGCCTCGTGGCAGACAACGGACAGCATGATACCTACACCTACTGCGTGTTACAGGCACTGCTTCTACTCGGACAGGCGTCTACTGCCTGCTAATGCAGTGCGAGTTGTGTGCTGTGCCGTGCCGTGCTGTGCTTTGCCTTTTTTTTTTTTTTTTTTTTTCGACTTCTGGCAGCACGTATCACGCGTGTGGGCTGCTCTGGGCGCGGCAGCAGGAAACAGACCGAGACGCAGTGCTTTGGCCGCATCGGACCGCATCCAATTCTTGGGTACGAATTCCCACGCATGTGCAAAGTACCGCCGGTACAACTCGACGTTAGCACGAGCAGCTGCCTGCTAGGTACAACTCGTAGCAAAAACACACACGCGGGCAGCGAGCCACCAATTAATTGATCTGCCTTCTCCTCATCTCCATTTCTTTACTCTTTCTGGGAAATGAAGGTTTGGGACGTGTATATCAAGCCTCCCACAGATCGGGGTGGCTCTAGATGCTAACTCGCCTCGAGAGCAAACCATGATCTGTCTATCAAAATACCCGGCCAACAAACCACCCCCATGGAGACTGTCCTCTTTTTCCCCCTAGCAGACTTTCTTGCGCGGGTTATTTCGCAGAAGAGCGCTTTGAGTTCCGGAGGTGAGGTCATGAGCAATTCCTAGAATGGTCAGCCCCCTAGCAGATTTATGGGGCATCTCGTAGGGACGCCGGCACACGCAAGATGGGAACTCTTTTAATATCCACCCACCTGACCAGGACGTCCACGGAGCACTAGAGAAGAGCATTCGCTCGCGTCGCCCTTTTTGCTTCGCTCGCCTTCTCTGGTTCTTCCAAGACGAATGGTGACGTATGTCGCATATAGTGTGTGTTACCAGCTAACTGTCTAGACTATTACATGTCTGTACAGACCCTAAGCTACCTACTAGTATCTTGTTACGCTGAGCCGTTGTTTGCTTGGCAGCCAGAGATCCAGAGATGCAAGGATTGAGGGAGAGACGCCCCCCCTTATACCTGTGCATGGCTGTGAGAGAAGAGGTGAGAAGGCATAATCGTGCGAGACTAGCGGCGTGTTCCGGCCAGGCTGGCTCATTTATTGTCGAATAAATGAGGTGCTGCAGTTAATTGGCATGCGGATACACGAGCGTTGTCATGCCGGTCGGATATTGAGGGTACAAATTGCCAGGTACCTCGAGTATTCGTACTGTCTGCTCCGCAACACGAGTAATATCCGCATAAAAACGATAGATCTGTGTGTGCAAGTCACTCACGCGACTACACGACACCGCTAAACTTACAGGCCCAGACGTCTTGTGCTTGATGAGCGATGTGCGAGATAGCAATCGCAGGCTGCCTATAAATTGTTGTACACAGCTGACAGTTGTTGGCGGCTGTACATTCAATGTAGTCTGCTAGATCTGCCTCTGGGTCTGCGAATCCGGATGTGCTGCCGTCATCATCACCATTGCCACGACGTCACAACTAGGGCCGGGGCCGACTGTCACAATCTGATACTGCTGCTACCACACGTTAATAGCGCAATAACCGCGAAAAGTCCGAGCAACCCGCGGCAGCAATGACAGTTTGGCCATCATCGCACCAGCACGCACGTATTGGACAACAAGGCAGAGTGAAAAGTGGCGACATGTCGACGAACTGGGCTTCGGTGGAGGAAAAAAAAAAAGTAAAAGCAAGCTAACGGCAACATCCCGTCGGTCACAGGGCAGCCTACAAGAGGTACCTACTCGGATATGATTTTTTTCCCTTTTGTGTGAGAGTACGTGGAAGAGATGAGAAGAGAGTCTAAGTAACAAAGAATCGCCCGGATCGGCTTTGTGGAGCCCAAGTCTGCAAAGTAGCACGACTGGTGGTAGTGGTAGTAAGCTCCGCTAACAGCGCCACAAGAAAAAGAAAAAAAACTTCGATTGCCAGCAGCGCCGGGACCAAGTTCATATGATCGCGCTAAAGCCTAAATGATTAGATAGGCCATAGGTAGGTACCGTAGCTGGCATTGGTGTATCTGTGGTGAAGACAGCGCCCATCGGTAGGTTTCGCAAAGCAGCAGCCCGCGTATAAGCACACTCACGCTCGTGGGCCTAGTTGATAGACAGCTGAACTCCATCTGTGGCGAGATTGTGTTGCCCAAGATTGCGTGTTTTGGCTGCCGCCCGACACACACATATACCCATACATGTGCACGCTGGTTTGTTTGCTCGTCAACGACAACGCGGGCGAAAAGCCTGGCGTTTCTTCCCCTCGATTGCCAAACCGCCGCCACAGCCCACCAGTAGCGGGCGACCGACGGCCGGCTTTGTTGAGGGCAGTCCAGTCTCACCGATAAGAGGCCAGAGTTGGGTGGAAACCATTCGTGCGGCTGTCAGACGACTCATCCACATCGCCCGTTCTGAGGCTCTGAGCAATACAAAGAGGTACAGGCAGGATCGAAGAGGGCTCGATGCCGCATACAGGTTTCGAATGGCATTCTCTACATAAATGTGAAACAAAGTGCTGGGTGGTCTGAGCAAACCGCAACACGGGGCAAGATACTGAAGACTCTGAACCTGCTGGTTGTCACTGCTCGCCGTGATAGTGTCGCGCTCCCATTTACACGCCTGCCTATGGGCCGATATGCTCGCACTACTTGCCAGCGCCGATGCGCCAATGGCAGATTCGTGTTGCCGCCAAAGTTGGCATCGATTTAATTTGAAAACAGCTTATCACAGGTACTGCTAGTAATATCCTCAGTGCCTTGTTACTCGCAAGTACATCCAACATGTATCTCCAGACTTCAGCCAAGTCGGAGTTCTGGAAGCGGAATGGCGCAGGGTTCCTTTGCCGGCCAATCACCAGCCGCGGGGGGGCATCCTTGGAAATCGGGGCTGCAGCGATTGGGTGTGGGTGTGTGTCACTGTCAGGTTCCAGGAACGCCCCGCAGGTCTGGAGCAGCGACTGCAGAGACGTTGACGGCCGAGCTGCTTGGGTACTGGTACATGCTGGCTCTGATGCTTGGCCGTCGATTGTGCGGCGATGCTTGCCCGTAGCAGATTTTCTCTTCCCACAAGACAGCTTCCCGGGGGAGGAAATAAGGAGAGGAAAAATTATAAGAAACGAAACGCCCGAAGCTGGCAGCTAATCTAGCATAGCCGCATGGACGCATCGAGACTTGCCCTTGTCTTGATGCAGTCTAGGCGCTTTGCTCCCGCACTAGCACAGAATAACATTCAGTCCGCTGTCCGCCAGAACGGGATGCTAATATGAGGTAGGTACTTGTGCGAGTATGGCGCAGCGCCCTAGGGCGGAAGTACCTCTACCCGTGCCGTACCCTGCTCTCGGGTCTCTTTGTGTTGGCTCTGCTGCCTCCGAATTACATAAGTTCATTCACGTGACTTCGCGTGTTAACCTTGCTCGTACTGTAACGACCCGACCCTGTCACCTCTGCCTGGCAATAGCGCGCTTCTCTCTCCACTACAGATCCAGGTCAAAAGGGTGCCGAGGATATGATACGCGGATCATGAGATTACTGACTGATGCTTCCATCGCCCATTAATCTTTTTTTCCTCCATTCACTTCGCTTCTCTATTTCCCTCTGCGTAACCAGATGAATCTCTCTTCTTCGTAGGTGCGTCTCGCCGCCTGCTTCCCCGCAGCCATGGAGAGCATGAGAGGTCTCTTGCACAAGACAAGCGTCCAAGAGGCTCAAGAGCGGCAGGCAGGGGCTGTTGGACCGCCGCCACTGGCCGGCCACAAGAGGAGCTGGTCGACGACCCTTGACGATGCAGATACAAAAGGCCTACCTCTAATATCCGGCGCCACGACTACATCTATTTCGGCGCCGAATTCTCAGGGCTCGGTCCGCTTCCAGAAGGCGCCTCTTTTTTCCTCGCCAGCTGCTACTAGGCTTTCTGCCAGCAAAATTGTTTCGCTTAATGCCTCGGAACATCCTTCCGAATATACCCAGCGGCGCGTGTTTGCTGCGACCCCATCCTCTTCGATAGATGATGAGCTGGATCTTGCTCATCCAGTATATAATCTCCCGCCTCAGCTTGTCAATAACTTTGCTTCGCTTGGCATTAAACAGATATACCCATGGCAGAAAAACTGCCTCAAGGGACCCGGTTTGCTTACAGGTGCTAAAAATTTGGTGTATTGTGCTCCCACCGGTGGCGGGAAGTCCCTTGTTGCTGATTGTGAGCCATCTTGTCGTATCTATCATGTAGCCACGAGCCAAGTAGCTGATGTTTTGCCCAGTACTTATGCTCAAGAGGGTAATGGAAGAGCCCGAGACCAAGGCCCTCCTCATTCTTCCATATGTTGCTCTAGTGCAAGAAAAGGTTCGCTGGCTGCGGACAGTAGTCCAGGGACTGAGCGCAACTATAGACCCTGAAGTCTTAGAAAAGCGAAACGCTAGCAGCATATGGCAAAATCGTCCCGATCATGATTCTATAAAAGTTGTCGGCTTCTTCGGAGGCGGCAAGATTAGATCTACGTGGCAGGACTTTGATATTGCCATATGTACCCTGGAAAAGGTTTGCTTGCCGTGCCTGACTTGTAACCAAAATAGATCTAACCTCTTTCTCTGCTCCTAGGCGAATATGCTCATCAATACCGCTATTGAAGACTCTTCCATATCTCAATTGCGGGCCGTAGTACTGGACGAGCTTCATATGATTGATGATGATCACCGCGGGTACCTCCTAGAGCTGATAGCAACCAAGCTTCTAAGCTTGGAGCAGCCCATTCAGATCATTGGCATGAGTGCTACTCTTCCCGTAGGTCCTATTCACTGCATCAAATAATCTGTGCGCTTCTATAAAGTCTAACCTTTCCAGAATGCGAATCTGGTGGCCCAATGGCTCAATGCACACTCTTATGAAACGAAATATAGGCCGATACCGATAGAAGAACACCTAGTCTGCGATGGGAAAGTTTACTATGTCGGCTCCAACAACGCCTCAGCGCAAAAACATCTAAAAGTCGATGAAATATCAAATGGCCAAGTTGAGTCCACAAGATGGATTCAAGGATCCAGTCATAGGGAGTTCCAAGACCCGGTCCTGAACGCAGTCGTATCCTTGGCCCATGAGACCGCCATGATGGGATACGGCTCCCTAATATTTGCAGGTAGCCGAAGCATTTGTGAGGCAGACGCTCGTCTAATCAGTAGAGTAATGCCTCAGCTAGATGAATTAGATAGCGCAACGATGGATAAGCGGATGGATCTCTTGAGCGAGCTGCGAAGTCTCAGTACGGGAGCTGATCCAGTATTAGAGGAAACTGTCTTGTATGGCGTTGCGTTTCACCGTAAGTTTCTTCCCCAACTATGTTCCCCTCTATAGCAATCTAGCACTAACTACTAATATCAAAGATGTGCGTATACCATTTCGTCTCCCCAAGAAAAATGCATATTAGCTAACTCGATAGGCCGGCTTAACGAGCGAGGAGAGAGATCTCATTGCTTCTGCGTATGATGCTGGCACTCTCTTGGTGTGTGTTGCTACCTGCAGCCTGGCAGCGGGCATCAATCTGTGCGTCCCACACAAATGCCATTACTATGAGAAACATGATTGACTGACCACATCATTAGCCCTGCGCGAAGAGTGATACTTCATAATGCAAGGATGGGACGCGATTTTGTTGGTCCCTCTATGCTACGGCAGATGAGAGGCCGCGCCGGAAGGCAGGGCAAGTCGCCCGTAGGCGAGACATATCTCTGCTGTCGCCAAGACGACCTAGAGCAAGTCTTGGATCTCATGTATGCGGATATTCCAGAGATTGCCAGCTGCCTCAATACTGAGAATAAGCGTGTTCAAAGGTGAGACAGCGACTAGTCTATGTACCACTGTTGCGTTCGCTAACAACCCCTCTAGAGCCATCCTAGAGGTCATTTCCGTACGCCTAGCGACTAGCGAGGAGTCCCTGACAGAATATTTCTCCAATTCTCTCATCAGCTATACTCATGATCAAGAATTTGTCAAAGACTGCTTAAAATCAGGACTGGAGGACATTCGTGGCCTGGGCTTGATCGTCAATGATTCTTACTCTAGTTTCGCGGCCACACAGCTGGGCAAGGCCATCGTGGCCTCTTCGGTTGATCCCTATGATGGAGTCTTCATACATGCCGAACTTACTAAGACACTTAAGGCATTTGTGATGGATGGTGAGATGCACATCCTCTACGTCTTTACTCCAGTTCAGGATTTTGGAATTACACTCAACTGGCAAGTATTTCGCAACGAGATGGACGCCTTGGACGAGAGCGGGCTTCGAGTTCTTGGTTTCTTGGGAATCAAGCCAACAGCGGTCCAAAAACTGTAAGAAATGCCTTCTCATGCATGCCACTTTCCCCATCTCATGACCCACTAACATACGCCATCAAGCGCTCAAGGAGTACCTCTCAAAGAAAATACACCCGAAGAAAAGGACCTAGCTCGAGTATATCGCCGTTTCTATCTTGCCCTTCAGCTACGAGATTTATGTAATGAGATTCCGATACACATGGTCGCTCGGAAATACGACTCTCCTCGAGGCTCTGTGCAAACTCTTGCACAGACTTGCCAGGGTTTCGCAGCAGGCATAATTAAGTTTTGCGAACACATGGGATGGGGGTAAGTCTCGACTAATGAGGGCCCTTTCGTATTAGGTACTCATGTGTTGACTAATATTGGGGCTTGTAGGATCATGGCCGCTGCTCTAGAGCACTTCTCAGATCGATTAATGGCTGGGGCAAGGACAGATCTCCTAGCGCTCGCCAAGATTCCGTTCATCAAGAGCCGCACAGCGTAAGTAACCGGTTGCCCATCCGCAATCCGTAAATGGGGACCGAAGTGGAATGTGCTCACATGTAATCCTTCCAGCCGCGTCTTTTGGGAAAACGGATATCGAACTGTCGGCGCCATTGCAAATGCTGATCCTAAAGAGCTGGTCCTCGTTTTGATGCAGGTACGTTATTTGGACGAGATAGCCGAAAAGATGTGGATAGTGGCGGAACGATCTTATATTGCTGTTTAAACTAACAGTCTTTAAATCATTAGGCTCAACCAAATAAGCTGCGAATCAAGGGAAAGGCCGATGAAAAGTATGAGGAAAAGCTACTCGCTAAGGCGAATGTAATTTCCGCATCGGCAAATAGACTGTGGCGTAAGTTGGATATATCCTTTCTATTGTGATATTAGCCCACAATATGTATACTTGCTACGGTTTTTGGTTAGCTGACTATTGGTTTCAGAGGTACAACTACAGGCAGAAATGGCCGAGGAATAAAGAAGAGTAATTCGTATTTACATACAAGTGGCTATATATTAGTAGGAGGTGGATATGGGAAAGTTTTTTCAAAGGTGCTCACTTGGCGCACGAACTTACGAATCCCTTTGCTCTTCAACGTCCACGAAGAAGATAAAAAGGTGGTCTCGCTTCTCGTGATATCATTATATAACCCATTAATTTTGTCTTTCAAAAAAAATATATTCATGCATACACACCAGTATACACTATAAATCCAGTCACCATGTCTATCGAATCCTTCCGACACGCCTTGCTCATCGTCTCACTGCTCTGCCACGTCTTCTTATCGGTGAGCCGTGCAAACCTGCCAATTCCGGTATACCTAACCGTCTTCGTGATGGACTTTTGTCTGATCATGTCTCTGGCGTTGGATTTTTTTGTGCCAGTGGAATGCACACGCTTTTATTAAGATATACATTTATATATGTGTGTGCGCATATCAAACATTGAGCAAGGTGCGTTCTATTTTGACAATCTTCACATATGCAGCTGCTTATTCCCTCTTGCTAACATCTTATTTTATGAGCACAGCGCCCAAACGGATACCTATTCCCCTGATACGACTGGTTTTCGAGGCCCCCCCCCCCTTTTTTTTTTA
>KQ479112.1:67243-169049 GCA_000331835.2 Trichoderma hamatum GD12
GGCCCCCCCCCCCTTTTTTTTTTTAATCCCGATACCCATCTCATTATGGTACGAATACAACTTGAGAATTCAAATTTAAGATTTAAACTGGATCTTGTTGGGAATTACCAGAGTTTTGGTGGGCATGGGGCCAGTTGATCTCACAGGTATATTCAAGTCACGGGGCGTTATATAAAGCGTTTAATTACAAGCTAATCGATTCATACCATATTATAATAACAAAGTTGGCCCCAGCAGTCTCTTTCTACAAACTCAGTGCATGCTAATAGACAAAATGAGACCGAGTGCCCTCTTAGTCAAGTCATCTGGTCTGCCGCCCCCCCCCCCTGAGTAAACTTTGCGCTCTATAAAAATTTCCCCATCGGCCCCTCGTAGGCACCTTACGCGTCGCTCGCGTGATTAATAGAACAGAATAGGCCTTCAATCCTCCTCTAAAATGCATAAATCGTAGTCCAATGTACTCGTTTCCATCTGCCCCAATCTTGTCGAACATGGTATCGTCTAGTCGGCCAAAACGTTTCGCAGCATAATTAAGAAATTCTCCTTCAGCTTGTGAACCTCAGAAACCGGCGGCTTCACGGGCTCTCCTGCTGAACGGCGTAGACGGTCTCGTCTCTTAGCCCGCCGTTGCCTCTCGGCTTCTATGGGATCCAAGTCATCTTCCTCCTCTGCTTCAGACTCCGAACCATCGTCATATGCCAAATCTTCCAGGTCTTCGCCATCGAGGCCAAAATCAGACGAACTAAATCCGGTCGGCATCATGTCGCTTCCTGGCTGTCCTTCCGCGGCCATCTTCTGCTGCGTCTTGTCGCTGTGCCACTTCTTTCGCGCCTCCTGCCAGGCAATCAGGGCATTGATCTCTGCAATCGCCTTATCCTTGTCGATGATGCCACTGCTGACACCGCCCTCGAACAAGGCATTGACGTTCAGCGTGCCGTTCTTAGGGCCCTTGCGAAGGAATTCCAAAATGCCCTCTATCCATTCCATCAGTTGAGTAAAGAGGCCGTTATCGTGCGTATGGATCTCATGAACAAATTTATAAAAGTTATGCTCATGTCTGGCACACAGGTCGATAAACGCTTGAACTGTCTGATTAGGATCCGCAGACGCATCGGCTTCTCTACATTTCTCGACGACCTTGATCATGTCATCGATGAAAACGGCAAAATCAGTTACGCTATTGTATACATTGGCCGACTTGTATACCCTGACGAGAGGCTCGTAGAAAATTGTAAACAAGTCTCTGAAAAGTTTCAACGTGACGGGCTCCTCAATCAGTTGTAGCAGCATGCTCTTATCTCTGTGTCGCGTGCAAAGTTTGAGAAGCTGTTTGAGATATGAAAAGAGCTGAGCACCTTGTTTCAGTTCTTCGTCAATGTTCTCGACAGCATTGTTGAAGGCGACATATGCATTAAAGAGTCGCTGAATCTGCTCGCCCGTCAATTCTGGCTCAATGAGGTCTGATCTCAATATCACCACAATGATATCAAGATCTTCATCTTCGGCTTGCCGACGAATTTCCATCTTGACGTCTTCCGTGGCATTTGTGTACTTTTTAATCTTCTCAGTGAAGACAGGGTCGTCAATTTTGAGATCCAGTGCATCAATGGATCTCTGGAAGCTTCGAATACCATCATGTAATGCTAGTGAAAACATGCGCTGCATCAAAGATCGAGTTCCAAAGGGCTGAGCGAGGAAAATGTCCAAGATGCCAGACATGACTGCCGCAGGATTCGCAATTCGAATGACATTTTTAATAACGGTATATGGGACAAGAGAGTGGATACGCTTGGCTTGCGCAAACATGTCGGCTGAGTTATCTTCGGCCAAGAAAAGGTGGTATACGACGGCGGCAATTTCGATCCTCAACCATTCGGCGAATTTTCGATACTGAATGCTAAGGTCACCAATTGTCTCCTTTTCCTTGATTTCCTTGAATAGAAGTGTGAGACCATTTCGTTCAACAATATCCCTTCGGAATCTATAAATTGTGGTTAGTAAATGACCGCTCAGAGATGGTTGGCATATTAGGTAGGAATTGATGGTCACTAACTGTTCCATATACTCGTCAAGCTCTGCGGCTCGTCTCCTGGCTATCTCATAAAACTCTTTCTGCTCTTCCATGCGCTTCTCATCAAGCGCTTTACGTCGTATGATGTCTTCCACATCTTCGTCTGTGGGCGTTATGGGATCGCCACTGAGGAAGTCTACCATTGCCTTGGTATTGGCAACCTGGGGATTATGCAAAAGTGATCGTAAGAAAGCGCGAAGGGATATTCTTTGGTTCTCTCGCCAAAGGACAACCTATATGCCATGTTAGTTTTCCAACTCTCTGGAACCTCTGCAAGGGTAGCGGCTACTGACCTCTTTGTTGCTGTCGGGAGTTGCGAATCCAGGGCTTAGCTGGCCATCCACAGATGGTCGAGGTGAAGTTCCCTTCCTCGAGCGGCCAGATCTAGCTGATCTAATGGATCCTGGGCCACGTGTAGCTATTGTATCAGTTAGTTTCGATTGTCGGCCTTGCTCTTGTCATGAAAATAGCATCACCGAATACTTACCACTGGCGGCAGTTAGCAGCGATGACGCACCGCCCAAATTTTGAGATTGTCTCGTTCTACGAGTCGATATAGAAGACGCGGAAGAATCATCGGAATCGTTTGCTGCGCTAGTAAAACTCGTGAGCAGCCCGCTAGCTCTTGTATCTGTCTTGTTCTTTTTCGGCAGCGCAGGCAGAACCCTGCCAGGCAGTTCGGTACGCAGTTTTCGATGCAGCTTGCTGAAATCGCCATATCTGCGCCCGACGAAGTGTTCCAGTTCTCCTTTCCTCTTAATCCGAAGAATGAACTCGGCGTGCTTGTGATATCTGATATTGCGCTTGACCGAGGTGACGCGGACTCCGGCAACGTTTACGTCCCAGCCGTTGATGTAGTTTCCCTCGGGAAGGGTGTTCATGACGCCCCTGTCAATGGCATTGCTGTCTACAATCTCAATTTCTGAGAATTTAATGCGCTCTTCGAATCCAGACGAGGTGGGAATGCCGGAAACCATCATCAGCTCGACAAGCTTCTGGGCCTTGATAGCCAGCTTCCGCCGCTTCGTTTCTTCTAGACGGTCCTCGGACGAGGAAATCTGTTTTGTCGCAAACGATTCGAGAAACTGCCCTCTAAATGTCAGCACAAGCCATCCATGGCTCGCAAAGCAGACCTTGGGTGACGATGGCGCAACGTACGACCTGGAGCTTGTCCTGCCAAAACTCCTTCTCCTTCGCCTTATCCAGAAATGGAAAGTCGCGGATATGCTTGACGAAGATGTACCGCAGAAGGGGCAGCTCCGATTCCTGGGGAGGCACTTCGCCCTGCTCTGACTTGAAGGGCGCGCCGAAGCGCTGCAATGCCGTGGGGGAATTGAGCTCGCTGATTTCCCATTTTACCTGGTCGGAAATGAGTTCTCTCTTCAGGTCTACGCAGTGACAACTCCCATGATTAGCTTCAGATTCGGTGCAGAGGAGGGCCTTTCCGCAAGCTCTCTTGGCTCAGCTGGGGAGAAACGTACAGTGCTCCTGTTTTCCGGACAGCGCATTGCTCGACGTCAGGTCTGCGCCAGAGCCGTTTGCGCGAATGGGCAGAGAAACAGCAGTGCCGCTATCGGGCAATCCTTCTTCGGCGGCTGTCATGGCGCAAATCTAGCCCGGCAAAACAACGAAGCGTTCCTGAAGATCAGAAAAAAAACAGGCAGAAGAGAGAAGAGAAACTTCCGATCGCTCGCTCGTAGATTCGAAGGACGACAGATGTCCAAGGTCAGTGCGTTCTGAGGAGCGTCGAATCCCGGCGGGGTAGCTAAGAAAGTGTCGCCGTAGTGCGATTGTATGTGTAAGCGCTGTAAGCTCGCTCGACGAGACGGACAGCAGGTTCGCCTAAATAGCAGGGCGCAATTGCGATTGCGGAGAGAAGATGCACAGAGTTCGAGATTTATTCAACGCCCCCCTATCACAAAAAAAGTGATGAGACAAAGACGACGGTGCCCGTGCAGAGGAGAGGACCAAAAAAATTATGGGTTGGCTGCAGGTTTCACCACAAAATTCAAAGACAAATAGCACCTGTCAAGCACACAGCCTCCTTAGCCCCATATATTTACAATCACATCTGCTGCTGCACTTCTGGGCAGTTACAAGGGACCACTGCATGGGCGCACTTCGAGTGTAACCATTGGCGGGCGCGTAGCAGCATCGAGCCTCATATCCATGACGTTGGTCCGCAGCATCCAAGCCACTTATTCTGCCCTTCAGTTGGAATCTCGGCCCCCATCCGAAGCCCAGCGGTTGCTGCAGCTATAGCGATCAGGGAAATACTAGGGAAATTAGAGAAAATAAATGTCGATTTCCGAATGAATTCCATGCGGATTCCGTGAAATCAAGACTCGAATACCCTCATATCCTTTCAATGTTTCCAAGGCATGAATGAGCGTAGCTTCAGTATGACATCACCGGCCCGCAGCCAAAACCTGATAAAAATTACAGGGTAGCCCATATCGATAGGTAGCCACGGGGCAATGCGGAAGAACAAAAGTCAACGCCAAGATGCTCCAAGCCACATGCCGAGGATAAAATCAAGTCATCTGAGAGGAATCTTGAGAAATTCTATATCCGCTGCTCTAAGCCAATTGCAGTGGAATTCCCATTCGCTAGCCCCAATTTCACTGCACAAAGAAGAAGAAAGAGCAAAGCCAAGACTGGGTCAGGGAGCGCAAAGAGGAAATGATTATTAATTTCGCCTAAAATGGAGAAACAAACAAACGCTCTCTTCTCTATATAAAGTTTTATTGCTTTTGCGGTCTTAGTAGTATTACAACCTACTAGATTTCTCCATCGACTCCTCTTTAACTGAACTCAAATCTCACTTGCGATTGACTTATCTGGACGCCATATACAAGCCCGATATGGCTGTGTGAAAAGTATACCGGGCAAGCCGCCATCCTTGGCGCCAAGTGACAGCTGGACAGCTGGACAGCCGACAAGAGACTTGTGTGCGGCTGATAGTATGTCGCTTTTTTGTTTTAGGTACCTGAGTTACATCTGGTCATGTCTTAAAATGACCGACGTAAGACCGGCTCTTCTTCAAAAGGGTAGATCCTACGGAGTACCTACTACATTGCTTCGTCCTTGGGTAATCTGAATATGTGCATTATGTTTACAGCTATATACTGCCACGCTTATTATACAACACTTCTATAACCAGCCTCACCCTAAAGAAATTCCCGAGCGAAATTACCCTTTCTGTGCGTATGAAACCGTCTCCAAGGGTAATACGTGGTGTCCCTTCCCCCCACAGTAAACTAATTCTCAAACGGCCGACTCTTGAACAGATGCCAATCATACTTTCCTCGCTGTTACGATCGACAAATGATTTGCAGTCGGGATAATGAAACCTGTCCTTGAAAATGACCTACTTCACCGCTCCCCAGATACCTACATATAGCATATCTTAAGGCATTGCATGATGGTCTCAAAACCAATGGCCCTGCTATGTAAGAGATGTAATTGGGCAGAGGGATCCGTGTCTTTCACACGCCTCAAGCCAAATGTGGCCCTTGGAAGTCAATATTCTCCCCATTTAGAGAGAGTAGTAGCTCAGTATGTTCCTCGGAAAAAAACTGCTGCAAAATCCAATAGAAAAGCAGCTTTAAGCGCGCCGAAGTAGTGGCCGACAAGCAACGCGCACGACCCTCACTGCTTGGCTGGTTCGCTCCACTGTGGCAGTGAAGTGGGAGGTGCACAAAGCAGTGCTACGTCTCCGCAGATTCTAGACTAACGCTCCTCGGTGATGCCGACAGATGGTCTCGTGTCTAAAGCGTTTCCCGCCCCGGGCTATTGACGTAAATCTTGATGGCGCAGCCGCACCCGATGCCTCTACGGGCCTTGGCCGCTTATGCGTCTCGTCGAGCAAGACAAACAGTGCGATAGCTTTGTGTGTTTCGGTGTGTGTTGCTCCGTACAGTGTTGATAAACAGTCCGACTATCAACGTCTCTGTTGGTCAGGTTACAATTCGTCGAATACGCGCAATGGCTCGTCGTCCGCTAGTGGTGCTTCCCATGCCAGCTTCGCCTCTGACCTGTCCTTGCTCCTGCTTGTGGGAAGACTCTGCTTGGCGCCATGATGTATCTTGAGCTCTGGCGTGGTATTTCTCCACACGCTCCGAGCGGCCGGCCCAGTGCCCAGTTCAGCGGTTTGAGAGCTGTAGTTGAAAATCATAAAGAGAAGGGCAACAATGCAAAGAATGAGAGACAGTGCCGCCCAGGTGATTCTCAGCCGTTTGCGTGTCTTCTCCTGCCACGCCCTATCTGCGCGCTCCCAGCCCTCGACGAGTTTTCGGACCTTATCCACTCGCGCTGCCAGCTCGTTGACGCTTTGCCTCCCCTCGTTTATGCGACTCTGTAGAGCATCGATCGTGGATTTCTGTGAATCAAAGTGTCCGATGTTGTAGATCTGTTTTGTTATGTCCGTCTCAAGCTCTCGCGCAGCCCTGTCAAATCCCACCTGAAGGTCACACGACGCCTGCGCAAGATCCTTTAGGGCCTTGACCATGACCTGCAAACCGCTCGTCTTTTCCAGCAACACATGGTGAATCTGCTCTACTTGTTGAGAGACTTCGGCCGAGAAGTTGTGAAGACCGGTAACAGACTGCTTTAAACCGCTGAAGGAAAGAAATCCGTAATTAGCATGCGACAAAACAGAGATGATGCAGGCGTCTATGGTATGTCTTGTCTTACTCGGTGCTGGGAGAGAGCTTCTCCTTCTTGTTCTCCTTCTCTCCTTGAAGCTTCTCCTTGTCTTTGTCCTTGCCCTTCTCCTCCTTGACGCCTCGTATCAAGTCCAGCTTGTCCTCGCCAAGGGATGGCGACAAAAGGCTCGCTCGTCGACTCTGGATCGGGCTGAGGATCGGGGTCACGGCCTCCGACCGCGGTATGTCTATTGAGCGCCGCATCCTTCGTATCGACGGTATGTCGGCATCATCCAGCGTCCTCGTGCGGTGGAGTTTGTTGGTCAACATGACATCCGTCAGCGACCGCTGGATGCGATGCCGCCTGGGTCTGGACGGAAGCGTGATTGGAGCAGGAGGCTCCATCGGGTTTCGGGTCGTTACTGCCGCTGGTTGGACCACACGAGTAAGAAGGGGACCCCCTTTCTGGTTCAAGCATCGTGCATGCATGCATTATCCACAAAAAGCTGATGTGAACATGCCGCTGGAGCCAGGAACAATTAGGTGGGGCCGAGGCCGGCAAACGAATGACGACAAAGCATTCACATGCCGCAACTTAGGTTGGTACTAATAATCTACAGCACACCGTCATAGCTGTATAACAAAAGAAATTAATGTCAGCAAACAGCTAAAGTCATAGATGCTGGCAGTAATTTCATTAGATTCTGTGAATCATCTCTTGCGTGCGTCGGTTCATGTAGAAATTGAATACATTTACTTCATCTTGTGCGTGAAATATCGTCATTTCTACAGGTCTGTTTAAACCTTGTGCTAGTAGTATCAATGTCCTCCCAACTCCATGCGATGCAGAATTTCCAAAAAAATGAAAAATGAGGAAATACTAAGCATGCGTATACCAGCCACAGCCATCACCACCAAGGCGTTTGGCAGCAACAGCAGTATGGGATGCAGGTACATGCAACACCGAATGTTCCTATTCGTTCATGTCCACCAAAAGCCAACGCAGCTCAAAAGAAAGCAATCCCAGCAAAGTCACACAAAATTTGGTTCAGCAAACCAAGCACAAAGCCATGCTAGCATGGTGCAGAGCGCACCCCAAGAACTGGCCCCGTTTTGCTGCAGAATGAAGAGTAAGACACGAGGTAAGGAATACAGACTGCCGCGAGTGCTGGGCGTCTGAGATTGATGGCGGTGAGAAGATGTTGCTGCGACCCCCGTCCAGCTGCGTGCTGCTTCCATGGCCATCCAAGTACCTACTGGGTAGTCGTGCCACAACGTGTATCCATTGTAAGCACTTCGTAAGAGATGCATGGCGCCATGGAGATGCCGATGCAGTGTAGGTATTCCCAACGTCTTTCTTCGGCTTGGGCATGGTTTTGCCTCATGAGTTCAAGAGCTTGTTTCGCTTCTCCTTGCGCTTCAGTCGATCCACTCGCTTGCGGTGCATCTTCTCGGCCATCTTCTCGTATCGTTCCTTCTCTTCCTTTCTGGCGCGCTTGTCCTTGATTGCTTGAACTCGTCGCTTTGGATATTGTGAGCAGGACGAGCGGAACGAAAGAGAGGATTCTCTCAAAAAACAGTTCACATACCTGGCGCTCTTCCTCCTTCTCCTCCTTCATCTCCTTTTCCTTGGCCTTCATCTGAGCCATTGCGGCACGCTCCTTCGTCCGCTGCTCGTAAGAGGACAGGCCTCTAGTCGGGCGAAATGCCTTCTTTAGTGCATGCCATTGTTTCCCTTGTAGACCCAAATGTTAGCAAAGAACGATCGGCAATGGTGAAGCGCAAGGCTGGACAGCGCATACCGTTTTTGCGCATGCCAAGGGGCTTTGTCGTCTTTTCAGCCACCTTCTCGGTTGATCCCTCCATTGTGGACATTTTTCCTTGCTTGGATCCCTGGTGAATTGGAGACCAAGTGACGTTTGAGCTTGTTGCGCTGGCTCGTGAAGCTTTTTTTTTTTTTTTTTCGCCTACTTTTTTTTTCTTTGGCGCCAAGACACCTGCAGATGCGGGGCCAAGGCGGTGAACACTGATGGCGCTTCTAAAGGCATTCTCCACTCCAGGGTCCTGGATCTTGATTAGAGCATACCAACCTAAGGTACTGGAGGTAGGTATTACCTCAGTTAGTGGTGGGCGTCAGATTGTGAAGGACGTATTCAGTACTAGCAGTACGCTGAGCTAATAAAGTCTCCCCCATGCGACGCTGTACCTACAGGTAGGTTCCGCTATTCTTCTGCAGTCGCCGCGGGCAATGCTTCTGGAATTGGTGCTCTGGGCTGCCTGCCCCGTATTGTGCCAGCGGAACAGGTTGCATTCAGTTCACCTCTGGTGGTTGCACAGCAGCAAATGACACGCGCTTGGCTCTTGGATGCATCTTACTCTGGTACTGGGTACTCGCAATGCCTACGGCTATGTATGTACTTGGGATTATTGTCGTTCGTCTTACAACCACCGGACCGAGCCTCTACTCCGTAGACGGATACAATTTTCATAGCTGAAGGCCCGCGGCCCACCCGTCCAAGGCGCCGCCGTCCACTCAGGCTTTGACAACGCAGACGTTGACAGGACGAGACCCGTGTTGCGCTGCAGAGCGGTGGTATCCGGCAAACGCAGGGGCGTCCGTAGCGTCCCGATCGATACGAAGACGAAAGCGGACGTCTCCCTGGCTAGGTAAAGATTCCTCCGAATAAGCTGATATCGCGTGAGTTTTCACAGAATGAAGGAGTTGCGGCTACAAAGTACTATGCATGGATGGATGGACGTGTCTGGACGTAACATGCCGGCTCGCACATGAGTTTGCCTACGCAAGCAGCTTTGGATGATCATTGCTCAAAAAGTCTCGATTTGCGGTAAAATGATTTCGTCAGGGAATACGGACACGCGTGTTCAACGTTGCTCTCGTTTGGCCAAAGACTAAGCGCATTTATTGCTGCTCATTTATCCTGTACAGCATCAATGATGAGCGCACAGGGGGCAATTCAACGCCCAAACCAAGGTTTGCTGGCCGACGGCGTGCTAATATGTCCTGAACATGTCTATTTTTAATTTTGCTTGTTTCAGGCTCCAAGTTAATCTTCATACATCTGCTGGGCGATCGGTGGATTCCCTCGCATTTCCCAACACGCGCGGAAAAAGGGTTTATGCCACGTACTCCCTTGTCGTCCACGATATTAAGCGAGGCTGAGACCGATTTTAATTGCGATCATACATGGGGGGACGGCCATCAATGCAGGTACTGCCACCAGAGTATGGAGTTTTTTTCGGCAGCATGCTCCGCTCCGTATTCCTTAGTGTGCGCAGAATAGATCAAAGCAGTAGTGCTCGTCGTGTTGATGATACGAGTGCGCTAAAAGCCAATATCGTGAACCACTTATACTGTAGCGCATCTATGGCGGCTGAAGTACTGCCGTGGAGCAATGAATGTCATCTGTAAACGGCGTGGGCGAGCTTACGGGGTGCACACTCGTCCGTTTAGAATCCCTGTCTCGTGGACGGCACAGATACAGTACATCTGTCACGGGAAAAATGAATTCCCCTCCCTGCGATTTTAACAGAGATGCTGGCACTCGTACCTGGAGACATACAAGAAGTTCGGATGACGATACAGACGGACCCTGCATGAGGGTGGAGACTCTAACGGGCAGTGGCCCCTTGCGAGCCAGGACAAACGGCCTCCCATTGGAAAAAGGGCAGTGTTTCTGGGCTATTTACTGGCAAATTGCCATGAGAGCAAGTGTCTTATGCGGCGTTCAGCTGAGCACCAGCAGGGCTAAAATGTCCGTCAGCCTGCATATCCTGCGTCAAACAGGAAAAGTCCCGTGGCCCTCTGCTTTGCACAGACAGGAAAAAGGAAGGATCAAATGTTTATATGAGCAGGAGTATGGGGTACGAGGACTTGCGCTCAATGGAGCAGCACTGGCAAGTTCCTTGTACTAAGACGGGTAGCTGCTGGCGCTGGCGCCCCGATGAGGCGTGGTCCAGCAGCAAGGTCATGAAACACGAAAGGGCCGGCGGGCCATCGCCAGGCTGTTGTTGCCGGCATCGAAAGGCAGAGAGAAGTAAAGAAGAAGGCAAAAGAAAGAATTAGTGCGGGAGAACATGCCCGGACCGCTTCTCTGGGCTTGCCCGAAGCAAGCTGAAGAGCGAGGGTCAAGATTATCCGAATACCAAGCAGGTGTCAATTGCGGCCTCGGATAGGTGCAGGCCAAAACCCTCTTATTATCGACCGCAGCTTGCACCCAGCCGCGGCCACAGCTTGCGTTTCTGGTTGGGCCGGGGTAATTTGTTGTGCATGCAGGCCTCTTTGGCGCCTGTATGCCCCTGTCGGTGGAGCCTGTGTGTGTGCTGCATGAATCTAGGTAGGCCTCTATCCTGCACCAGACCTGTACTCGTACCTGGCCAGATAGGGCAGAGGCTAAGGTGCCTTCACGAGAGGCTTCTCTCCTTCTGTCTTGCATCCAAATGTCGATTGCCGATGGGGCTGGTGACTGAGAACAGGTAGCCATCTCGATAATTGCCCTGCCCAGCCCCAGCTGATGGGCCTCAAGCAAGGGAGATGGAAGAAAAGGAAAGCCTGTGCAGCTCAGATGAGAGACAAGCTGGTCTGTGAACGTGGCCTTGCACAGGGCAGGTACATGTACATGCGCTCAATTGCAATCTGAATGCCACCTTCTGGCAAGCTGGATGGTCACGAGGAGACGAGAAGGGCGTCGTGGGCAAACACATCATCAGGTCGGATAGGTACCAACGTAGCAATAGTAGTATCACCGCGGCAGGAAGCCCAAGCAGTGCTAGGCGATAATCACCCATGGATCAATAGCGTGCTCGTAAACGCCTGCGAGGATCTACCACACATGCAAGCTGACAGCAATAGGAAGGCGATTTGCGGTTGGGTTCGCTTCCAACTCTGGCCGCCACGTCGAATCGGTGCAATGGTTGCCTTGTGATCTCGATACGCAAGGGGCCTCGCCAGAACGACCGACACTGTGCTGTCAGAAATCCTGCTCCGTACCGTACAGTACCTCGAGTTGGCCGGGCCAGGCCAGACGGGGGCCGTGATGCTGCCTCCACTCGACCCGGTTGCTGCTAGCAGCGTCTTGGAGTGATATCTGATCTCGACGTCGTTGCCCTGGCGTCCCGATTGCGAGATCAGAGCGATGTGCCAGGTGCTGGTCCAGATTGACAGGCACTCCGCAGTCTAGCACGCAGAGAGGCGTGTTGCTCTGGTACATTAGTAGTAGTAGTATTACAAAAAGGCCGCCACGCTACAGTCTGCTTGCATGCATCTCGCATGCAAGTTTGTTTTTGGCTGCGCACGCTTGGATGGTTGTGTCCAAAGAGGAGAGCAAGTCTGAGTCTAGTCGAGTCCCGTGAGTGCAAAACCAAAAAGGCGGCCGCCTTTGACTTTCGGGTGGCCTGGGCTAGTGCCGAAAGAAGCAAATGTGTTCGAGTCTTGGCAGTGCTAAGGATACAGAGGTACTTCTTACAGGTACCTACGACACAACCGCGGGCCAAGTATGGAGACAGGTACCAGCGCAAAGGGCTGACCTGACAGGGACATTGCGAGATTCAGGCTCCCTATCCGCCAATGGCAGCGGCAGAAGGGCGACTGGGGATGGCCAGATGGATGCATGCCTAGAATAGATCAGCCTGGGGCTCAGGGCACTATTCTGACTTGTACAGTATCGTCGTGCTAATGTACGGCGTGCTTGAGTGTAGTGGACGTGCCTTAGTGCCGTGCTAGAGGCTGGCCCGCACCGTCGCCAGCCCTGGGGCACTGTGTGGGTGCGCTGAGAATATGTGCCATCTAGTGGGCGTTCGTTCGGCCGGAGGAGGCATTTAATGGGGTGGCAAACGCGCCGCAGTTGATCTGTGCGATACTTTGTGCCAGTGAATGAGCACTAACGGCGCCGTGTGTGTGCGAGTACTGCGGCCGTCGGTACTGGTACGGCCGGCGCGCCGTGCATGTACCTGCCCTCGTGCCTGTACATACGGTACAGTTCGCAAGGGGCTGCTGAGATGTCTGGGGGATGGTAGCCGGAGCCTAAGAGACAATAATCCGCACTTGGCAGTGGGGACCGCGAGCCCTTTAGCGCTCATACCCCGTGCCTGCAGCGCAGAGGTACTTCGTGCCTGTACGGCTACTAGCAGGTACCTTGCGCAAGACAGGCACCGCGGCAGGGATCTACTGGCAGGCTCGTACTTGTACTTCCCTGTTCCGTAGCGCCCAGTTTTTGGCTCGCCCCCCATATTCTCCCAAATCTTCCTCTTCTTCTTCCGCTCCAGATTTCCTTTCCTTCTAATTCTCTATCCGCGCCATCGAAAACTTTAACCACCTTTGGTGCAATTCCAGCGACGCTCTTTGACTCGAGTTGTTGCTGGTTTTGGCCGTCCACTCATTTGCCCCGATTTTTGAACTTGATCTTCTTCAGCATTGCATTTTTTCTTCGATTCTCTTCACATCTTTTATTCCGCGACAGATCTCTCATCTTTGCCGCATCATTCGAGCCGCCGTTGATACGCTGGTACGCATCGCCAACTTCTAGACGCAGCCTCCGTCTGTGGACCGGCCGCTCATTTCTCTATAGACTCAAACATTTAATCCAAATCTTATTTCGCTTCGGCTTGTTTTATATCACCATTGTACTTTTCAGACGGAACAGAGAAGGAGAAAGAAAGAAGACGACAAGACACAGGACAAAATACGCTTCAATCGACCGAAAATCAACCACCAGCCACCAGCCACCAGACCGCAATCACGCCCTCCCTATGGTCCAGCCTGCCTGCAATCTAGTCGTTCGTCGATGTTAATGCCAAATTACGGCCGGAAGCAATGATGGCAACCGCACTCTACAGCCCCGAGCGAGCAGCCGTTGCTTCGCCAGTCCACCACATCGAGGGGCCTGTCGACTATCTTGCTTCCTTGGACGACGCGACTGCGTCTCACCATGGCACACTTCCTCCGCCCAATCCTCATTTCGCTTTCCCCGCGGCGTCACCTTCTTCAACCCTCCACGATCCGACAACGAAGCGGAGACGGCCTCTATCAGCAGTGGAGATGCACTCGAGATCCCTTAGCATAGCCGTAGATGGCTCTGACTCTCGACACGCTGCGCTGCCAGCGTTCAGCTTCAACCCCGGTGCCTCTCTTCCCCCGAAACCACACAGCTTTCTCAGCCCGCCGCATTCTCCAAGCTCTGCTCAGCCCCCAGCTCAGCCCGCCACTGCATCATCTAACCGGCCAATGGGCCATGGTCATAGAAGAGGCGGCAGCGAATTTGTTGGTGGTCGTCTTCGTGAGGGAAGCACCATTGCTGTCATGAGCACCAGCCCGCCAAAGAACGAATTTGACATGAAAGTGCCCACTCTCCAGCCACCGCCGCGCAGAGGACACCGTCGAGGCATGTCTGCTACCATCCCAGCGACTGATCTCCCAATACTCTTCGCGCCACCAGCCATCGGCTCATTACCTCAGGGAAACAGCGCCCCCAACAGCCCTACGATTTTCAGCCGGAGAGACGATTTACCCAATATTGGCTCAGACTTCCCCTTGCCAGAACCCGTGCGATTGGGCCAAGACAGTAGGAACACAGACAGCCCTGGAGCATCTAAAGCCACCCCCGAAGAACACTTGAAGATGGCTAAGCCTGGCATGCGTGCGAGAGTTGGATTTTCAGATACCTTAGAGTTCATTCCACGACCGCTTTCGCTTGTCTCGAATGATACATCAAGCACTGTAACAGCACGACCAGGCCACTCGGGATCCGGCAGCGTCTCTTCAATTATATCGATTTCATCGCTCAATGGACGCGACGGCCCCAACTCCTTGCTACGGACTCCCACTGGTGAACCTTATGAGTCGAGACCAAGCACAGCAGGCGCTATTCTAGAGCGCACAGCAGAGCTCCAGATGCCAGATGAACCACCCACTTCCCCCCGCCGCCGAAACTCGATTCCAGCCCTCGTCAACATCGCCGATGCTGATGGCGTAGAGTCGAATGTGTCTACTCCGACCAAACCCGCCAAACGTTGGTCTTTCTTTGGCTTGGATGCGTTTGCTTCCGGCTCTCCAATGAAGAGGCGACCAAGTACTTCTAGCTCTTCTAGCTCCACACCCCGACCTATTGATGGCATTTCCTGCTCTGATCGCGGGTCGGAATCATCACTAGATGCAACAGAAGCCCTCCCCGCAAAGTCTAAGAAGGGGGGCAAGGGCGATAAAAAGAAGAAGAAGAAGGAGAAGAAGGAGAAGAAGAAGGAGAAGAAAAGGGAGAAGGAAAAGGAGAAGGAAAAAGAAAAGGAGAAGGAAGAGGAAAAGGAAGAGGAGAAGGAGAAAGAGAAGAAGGCCAAGGGCTGGGCGGGCTCGATCCTGCCGTTGAAGGGTCACAAGAAGCGTGGCAAATCGAACGCCGTTCGGCCACCAACTCCTCCCGCTTCCGTGTCCCACCTGGACGATGAGGAAGAGGATGAACCCGAAAGGGAAATTCACCAGCCTCCTCTCGAGCCGCCTATCATCAGCATCACCGAATCTCCTCCCCTACCTGAGCAGTCAGAGCTACCCAAGCCTTCTTCAGAGGATATGTCCTATCCTATGATTGACCTAGACGCTGCACTTGGTCCTTTCAACACCCCTTTGTCTTACAATGCCGAGTGGGAAGCTGCTCAGCGCGCTGCAGGTACTCCAGGCAGCAGAAGGCGCCTCCACAGTGCTCAAGGGTTGAAAGGCTTCAGTGGTCCTGGCATGCATTACCACCGACGTGCCGAATCGGCCCCTGATCTTCCACCTTTTGATTTCCGCTCCGCTATTCACCGATTCGGCAGCAGCTCAACCATGGCTGATGTGTTTGAAGAGGATGAAGAGGATGAAGATGGAAAGGGTAACGCCAAATCAGCGCTAGAAACTAGCGAAGAAGTCAGCGAAGAATCCGACGGCGAAGTCACACCTCCTGCCATCACACCTGTCCTTCAAGAGCCCTTTCTTGGCCCCAGCGACAAGGTGCTGGGTAAAATGCGACGCGGAAGCACTGGATTGATTGAGGGAGAATCTTCCAGCTCCTTTGCAGTACGGTCTGAATCCTCTCAAGCCTCACTTCAAGATGAGACCATCACAGAGGAAGATTTCACGTTTTTCCGAGCCCCAACATTCCAAGGCCGCAGAGATTCCGTCGACTCGGGAGCACCCTCAGCTCCATCCCCAAGACAGGTCCCTGCCACCTGTGACCTGCCAATTGATGATCCTCTGTCTCTCCCCAGCGCAAGCGCTACACCACTCAGCCCTTATTCGGCTAGCTATGTCTCTTCCTCTCACCCCTCTCCACGATCGCCAATGTCGGTTGATGCGCAACGCATTTCTACCGCGCCCTCCTCCATTACTGACGACAGCTTCCATTCTCTGCTTATGGGAGAACCGGGGCCAGAAGTCAGGATTTCAATGGACTATGATGCCCCTTCACTCGCGTCAAGCCACTCAGCCATGACCCGTGACAGCACCTTCATCCCTGTACCACGACCCCGCCAACTTGGACCTTCTCGTGACCAGCGTCCAGTGTCAATGTCAGCTCCATTCGGACGCAGACGATCGAGCTTGGCGAGCCTCAGCCGACTCATTAGCAGCTCTCATGGTGAGAGAAGCAAGCTCTCCATGGAAGTGACCTTGGATAATGAGCCAGAATCGAGAAAGTCGAAGCATAGCAAGACCAAACGGCTGGGACGGATGATGCAATTCTGGAAACCAAGCAAAGAAGACAAGCTCAAAGAAGATAAGCTCAGAGAAGATAAAGCTAAAGAAGATAGAGCTGTTTGAGTTTTTTCAGTACAGATGGAGGTGACAGGGGACGAAGAATTACAAAGCAGTGTCTCGCGCTTATTGAGACGCTGCTTTGACGAACTTATATGTATTCTATGTAGCGCATGCTTTCACAAAAAAAATCTTTTTTTCCGCTTATGCCTCATGGATGCTGGACCTGCTGAAATTTTTCAAGGTCGTGTGCTTGCGTTTTTTTTTGTTCATGGAACACAGTTGAAAATATCTTGAAGCCGGCTGGCGATAGCCGAGAAATGATTTTCGAGGATTATGATGCTGCTACTCTCTCACATCGAGCTACAAGAAAGCTGCCACCTTCACATGGCCGGTGCAACCAGGAATTGAGCGTTTGATGACAAGCATGAACCTTGCTATTTTTTGCGTGACGAGTACATTTTGGACTCTTCTTTTTTTATTATTTACTTTTGGACGCTTGGCGGATTGGGACGGGGAAGGTTCCTCGACGCTGTGTATGTCAAATTTTTTCTTTGTTCTTTTTCTTTTGTGATTCTTTCTCTGGATCTAAGGGAAACTCTCATCTTGAGAAAAGCACACCGGATGGATATATAAGCCATATTTAAAGGGAAGGGGCCTTCATTTTTTGCGATGATCAATATTTTTGATCCGAACAAGGGTTTCTCGATTTGGCCGCGGATAAGGGTTGCTTTTCACGGAGTATGTATTATTTTTTTTTTTACAAAGGAAAAAAAGAAAATAATTCATGGCAGGTTTATTTATTTAGTTGAATCGAGAGTGCCTGAAATGAGCGAAATTAAAAAATAACATTCATATTCACAACTTTTTGATGCCCCCTTTCTTACGTGATGATTTAGATCTCAACGAAGGTTTGAACATTGTAGTAATAGTATGATTTGATTTTAATTGTAGGTGCCAAGTAAGATATCTAAGTAGCCATCAATAGGATATAAGTATAAATATTTCAGAACCATCATCTCGTCTTGTATAGTCATGTCGTATACACAAAAAAGAATAGTCATAAAGCCGTAACACATCATAATGAGAGGTAGAATAGAAGAAAATGGGAGTATAAGAAGAAAATCGTCGTATCCAGTCATATGCGAAACACAAAAGCCTCAAGCCTTTTCCCAACGCCACACCGTCGCGAGCACATCCTCACATCATCAAATCTAGTGCTTATATATGCAGTACTCCCGCTGGTTTTGCAAACGTTCTCATCTCATGAAAACAGCTTAGACACGCCATGGCGGATGCCCTCTACCAAGCCGCCACCGCCTTCTCGGTCAATGTCATCGTAGTAGCTGGCCTTGCGCTCCCACCGCATATCGCCGCCGCCGCCGCGGCCGCGCTCGACGCGACTTCCACGGACGTAGGACTGGACGGCGTTGCCGCTGCCGTTGCCGTACTCACCAGCCATGCGGACGGCGTCGTTGACCGCGGTGAAAGGGTCACCAGTTGCGGCGCGTTTGGCCACGCCCAGCATGCGCTCGATGGATGGTGGGATGCGGAGGCCGAAGCGCGCGAGCAGCGCGGTCAAGGCACCTCCAGTGACGAGAGGCACGATGACGAGGAAGAAGACCTTCCACGGGTGACGCTTGGCGTAGTGCTGGAGGTCGCGGAGGAGGCGCTTGAGCTGCTTGAGGCAGCGCTGCAGGAAGCCCTCACGGGGAGAGCGTTTATAGTACGAAGGGCGACCTGAGGCGTTTCATTGTTAGCTAGGTACCTATCATGTTGTAAAAAAAAAAAGTTCAGACAAGTACACGTACGGCTTCCAAACAGGCTGGAGCGGCTGTTGTTGCCGCCGCCCAGGCCGAAGAACGAGCCGCGCGAGCCATTGTTCTTGCGGTAGCTGCTGCCATCGCCGCCGAAAATCCCACCGCCGCGGGACCGGGGAGATCTGGATCTGGATCTGGATCTGGATCTTGATCGGGAGCGCGGCGGCGGCGACTCGGAGTGCGAGCGACGCTTCTTGTGGCTGTGGCGGCGGCTGCTTGTGTGGTGGTGACGAGACGAGCGTCCGCCTTGACTGACGGCGTCGCCGAACTGCTCGAAGAGGCTTGACGAACCCATGATGGCGATCAGGGGAGAGGGTTTGGGAGTGGTTTTCGGTATAGGAAGTAATGCGAGGCGGTAAATAAGGTGAACAAGCAAAGCAAGTAAAAAAAAAAAAATTAGACGAAGTTGACGCTGTTTCAGGAAGCGGGCGGCGCTCAGCTGAGGGTTGAGGGCATTGAGGTTTGCTGTAGCTGTGCTGTGCTATAATAAGAGCGCTGATTGCTGACGACTAGGACAAGAGACGGTGTTGTCTGTGTCTGCTAGAAGCGGCGCTCGCTTGGGAAATTCAACGCGATTGAGGGCCCTCTGTGTTGGAAAAGAGGTGTTTGTAATAATACAAGTAACAAAGCAACAAGCTGCAAGAGAAGTTCTAGCCTGTAGACATGAGCAAGGGCTCAGCTTTAGGCATAGCACTCAGCTTTACTCTAAACAGTAAGAGATAAAACCAAGACACCCCGGCCAATCCTTACGTGTATGCAAGGCACAGACGGGACTTTCGCTTCCTTGTCTCTACCTTGTCTATGATCTGGTCTTTCCAGTCCATCTATTTTCCCACCTTGCCCACTTGGAGCCTCTCTTACGGATATCCCGTGCAGCAGGGCGGGATGCAGGATGCAGCAATGAGGTGCAGCTGAGAGCTTCAAAGGCGGCGCAAAGTGGGGATTCTGAAAAATCGCCGTTGGAGACAGAACACGACAAGCGCCGTGACCGCCGGAAAATCGGGTGGCTGGGGAAACCGGTAATTAGAGCGATATTCCTACGGAGTTCTTGTTTGCTCTCAGCTTACTGTATTTGTCCACAGTGAGGCAATATTTCGTACGGAGTACAAGGGCCAGTACATGCTGGAAAAGGGCCTGAAACAGCTACAGTAAGTACTATCTAGGTAGGGCGAGAAAAGAAGGTGGCGCAGCAATCCATGGAAAACGGCGACCCAGTCAATTAAATACTGTACAATACGAGGACAGTAAGGTGCTGCTGCTAGTCAGCGAGGAGGTGCAAGGAGCGGAAGATTACTAGTGGAAGCGAGGGAACAAGGTGCAGATCTCAATACGTGATGCTGCAGATGATGCCAAGTAGTAGCAGTACTTCTACATGTTGATACATATTTGAAAAGATTGGAAGAAACACACCCTTGGTGAAAGACAGTCGTCGTTTTGCTCTCTGTAGGTACCCATATAAGCTTGTTTCTCTCTTCATGCGCCACAGCAACTACGCCACACCCCGGATTTCAACCTCCGTAGTACATTCTTGAATGTCATCTCTGCTCTATTCGCGTAAGAAGAGCGCGTTCAAACACTCGATATCGAGACTCTTACTGTATAAATTGCTTCTTTAATTGCTCCCTGAGCTGTATAGATATTCAACGCCTAAACAATATTCCGAGCAAGGGGGCGAACGCTTGTTAAGAGCATAATTGAGAGCATACCTAGTCAAAATGTCTGGTGAAGACGATGAAGATGATTACATGAACATGACGTTCGAAGACCCTACTCCAGCTGAAGAGTCCTCTGTTCAGCGTGCTCAGCGTCTCAAAAAAGAATCCCGCGCTCGGGGTATCATAAAGTCCAAGGCGGAGCTCGCCCAAGAAGAAGCTGCTGCGAGAGAAAAGGCACTCGCAACCTCTCTGCTAGATGACCCGCGCTCAAAGAAGAGCAAAGGTCTTGCTATGATGGCGAAGATGGGCTTCAAAGGCGGTAGTCTAGGGAAAAAGGCTGAAGATGGCGAAACTTCTGGCAAGTCAGAGCCTATCCAAATCAGCATGAAGGAAGATCGTGGCGGCATTGGCTTGGACAGCGAGAAGAAAAGAAAACTCCAGGAAGCTTTTGAAGAGCGGGATACCAAGTCCGCCAAAGTCGATCCGGATGAGTACCGCGAGAGGATGAGGATGGAGAGAGAAGACGCTAGGCTAGAAGTGCAGCTCCATGCTGCACAACGAACGGCGGAGAGGCTTGACGATGAAAAGGCTGGAAAAGACACGACCGAGCCCACTTCATCTTCCGAAGAAGCAGAAGCAGAAGCAGAAACCTCTGACTCAAAACCGCGGCCGATATCATCTCGCCCGCTCAAGTCGTTCCCCGTTGTCTATCGTGGCCTGATTCGTCACCGTGAAGAAAGAGAGCGCGATCGACGGATGAGATATGACTTGGAGCAGTCCCTCTCGCGGCTACCGACATACGAAAGCGGCGACGAGGATGAGGACGACAAAAAAGCACTGGGCAAGAAACGAACTATATACGCTACTGCGGATGACCTGGATGAAGAGGATGAGGAACTGAACGAATTTAATGCTCTTGAGCCGGGCGCTAGGCTGAGCCGTCTGGTTATGTATTTGCGAGAGACGCATTGGTATTGCTTTTGGTGCAAAATGGCGTATCCGGATGCTGACATAGACGGGTGTCCGGGTTTAACGGAGGAGGATCACGATTAACTGGGATTTTTGTCAAATACGTAGCATCTTGGTATAGCCTCTTTTCTCATTTTATACCCATATAGATGGACCTGCATAATGTTATTACCGTCTCTACGGTCTCTATCTCTCATTTTATCCCCATGGAATGGATCTGTATAATGTTAATATTTTGTCTGTTCACTCCAAGAACACTGTTGCTTTCTTTTCTTTGACCACCACCGCAGATTTGCATAATACCATGACAGAATCGAAATTCTCCCCATCGGCGTTTCCAATTTTCCAGACAGCCGGGGACTCGATTATATCAACGGCATAGCTCGACGGGGTAGCATCAATTCCATCTTGCGAAGATATCATCGACTCCGGATCGTATTCGCCATTGCCATACTTGCTTCCGGTCCATCGCACAACAAAGATGGCCTTTGACCTCATCATAGCGAAGTGGATATTCACTGCTTGTTTGATAGCCTCTTCTACATCTCTCTTGAACATCTCTACCTGCTCATCAAGTACGTATTTCCCGAGATATTTGATCGCATCTTTGACAGCCTGACACTGTTTGTAGTCTTCAACAGGGTTTCCATTGTGTTTGATGTTCGGATCGCAGGCTGATTTCATGTTACTGATCATCTTCAGATATTGGCAACTCGGAAGAGCGTGGGGGTCTAATTTGAAAAGGAGTTTTATTAGCAATCATTGATCATTGTAACATATAAAAGGATAAACAAAAGAATCATCTACCTATCCGGGAGATATGGCGCGCTAATGTTTGGCCAATCTCTTCATCAGAGTATTCGGCAAGGCCTCCAAAACAGCAGACGTAGATTATTTCCCAAAGATCGCTCCGAGCATTGCTGTCGCGCATATGAAGCACGTCGTCAGCTGATGCTCCAGACTGCAGAGGCTTCGTTAGATAATTGCTGACGATATTTCGGACGTTGTAACCGAGTTGAGTCCACTCTCTAATGATGGTCTCGTCTGATAGTTTGGTGCTGAAGTCCTGAATGTTTGCCATAAGAATAGAAGCCATCTTGGCTTTAAGGGCCGTAAAAGCTTTTTCAAGCGCCGCATATCTTTCGTTCTGTGATTTCTCCCTCCGTTGGTGATTTTCTTTCTCCTGTTGAATCACCGCCTCCAAGTGACCTATCCTGCTGCGCTGCTGGTTCATGTCAGATTCACTAGTATCAAGCAAATTACGTATTGCCTTTGGAATCTGTTCTATAAGAGTAGCTTTCCAGCTCCCTGCATCTGTAATAGAATATTTCCGTGTCCTAAGACGGTTTTCAGACTCTGTTAGCTCATCTTCGCTCTCAACATGACTCCGTTTTCTGTTTTCTGCAGTCTGATGCTGGCTGATTGGCATTTGTCTTGAGATAGCTGGTCGGTGGCTATGAGCATATGGATGTGAGTTACTAAGCGAATATGCTCTCTGAGTGGTTGGTGGTGAGCTATTCAGAAAATTATTGCCGTGATTACTGCCTTTTGCCTCTGTATAATGCAACCGTCAGCTTTTCTTCTTCTTCTAATATTTCAATAGAAGGAATGAAATTATAGATCCACTGAACAAATATCCTGATATGGTGAGAGTTCTTACCATTTTTGACGTAAATATTAGAATGATCGATTGGCATTGTTCGTTGATGCTTCAGTAGGGCTAAAAGCTGCCCGAGTGTCTTCAAAGCGAAGAAAACTAGATGAGGAAAGATACGAAAAGCAAGTGCCGTGAAAGCAATGTTAGGATTGATTCGGAGAGCTTATTCCTTCTTGAGCTGAATGAATAGATCGAAGTAAGTCGGTGGCTCCGTGTTGCTAGGCGTCTGCTGTTAGGTGCATGAGAAGGAGAGGTTGTGGTAGATGTAAAATCTTGGACTGCATCGAATATATACTGCCATACGGTGAATACGTGTTGTCAGGTGCCTGCAGCCTGCAGCCTGAGGCTTGCTGTTTTCTTTGCTATTTAATCAACAAGGTGTAGAAAGACAAGCAACCTCGTCTCTTCCTTCTCTTCATACTCTGGATAATCACCACTCTTCAGAGAGAGCGCGTTTATCTCAACAAAATTCCAAGCTATGACTAGCAGTTATGGCTCAATTCACCCAGATCCAAGCATATATGAACGACGATTTTTCACGATCAACTGATGAAGATCCTACCATTATCTTAGGCATAGATTTCGGCACAACGTAAGTCCATCACCTCTGAATATTTGACTACCAGCACTGACTTTAGTAGCTATTCAGGAGTTGCTTGGGCTATCTCAACTCGACCAACCCACATCAACATGATAACTAGCTGGGATTCAGCCAAGTATCATTGTAGTGATAAAGAGAAGTCTCCGAGTGTCATATCTTACGACGAAGACGATGAACTTATTTGGGGCTACTCTGTTTCTGACAAAGAATCTCCAATCGAATGGTTCAAGCTCTGCCTTTTAGAAGGGGATGATATCCCCAAAGATGCCTGCTACTCATCACAATTTCAAGCTGCTCGGGCTGCTTTGAGCCAGCAGAACAAAAATGTCGTGGATGCTATTAGCGGCTATCTACGGAAGCTATGGAAACATAGCATCGTTACCATTAGGCGGGCTATAGGCAAGCAATTGGTCGACCTCTGCAGATTCAAGGTTGTTGCTACGATTCCTGCAATATGGCCAGTCTATGCTCAGATACGCATGCAGGAGGCCATAGAAAAGGCTGGTATTCTTAAATCTCGAACCGCTGGTGATACGACTTTAGAATTTCTCACAGAACCTGAGGCTGCAGCGATAGCTACGCTGAACGGTATGAGTATGTACAATCAGCAAAATATGAAGGTAAGGACATTCCATATAGCAGCCATGTTTTACCAGCTAATGAGTGAGTCTAGATTGGCGACCATTTTGTTGTTTGCGACGCAGGTGGAGGTACTGTGGTATGTCCCCAAAAATGCACCTTGAATTTTCATGCAGCTCACGCGACTAGGATGTTATAACCTATACCGTCATCGAACTCGACCCGATGAGAGTCAAGGAAAGCGTCAAGGGAGATGGTAAGCCGTTGAAGTCTTTATAATACATGAATGGTGACTGATGTAGTGTATAGGAAAGCTTTGCGGAGCCACTTTTTTAGACGACCGTTTTCTGCAAATACTTCGGAAAAAGGTCGGTGAGGTATCTCCTGATGCCTGGCAAATACTTGATGAGACTGGAGCATTGAATAGGATTATAAATAATGATTGGGAGAATGGCATCAAGCCTCAATTCCGCAATGATCACCGACAGTGGATGATTCAAATGCCGATTAGTGGTCCAAAGCGGACTCACGATGACTTCCGTTTCTCAGACATTCACCTTGACGTGTGAGTATTCTTAGGCTGGGGTGCTAAGATCAAGGCACTTGTGGAACTTATAGAGAGCAGCTAACTTATAAAACAAACAGGAAAGATGTCCAAAACATTTTCAACCCAATTGTGTCTGAAATCAAGCATCTTGTGGATACTCAAGTGGAAGCCGTCAAGGAGAAGTATGACAAAGAGCCAAAGGTATGACTTCGGTATTTCATTGAATAGTCTGTGAAGAACTGACATGTTCCAATCAGTGTGTCATACTTGTTGGTGGGTTTGGCAGGCAGCCCTTTCTTTTTACAGAAATACGAGACGATATAAACGGCCGAGATGGCTTAAAGGGAAATATTGAGGTTCTACAGAGCCAGGGTGCAGAACCGTAAGTGTCTTCTAGAAAACCTTTACTGATATGTAACTGACGTTTAACTTTTTCTATGGCCAAGATGGACAGCTGTCTGCCGAGGTGCAGTAATCCGAGGGCTTGAGCTATCCGACGATACAAGAGAGCCGACAGTCTTATCGAGGATTAGTAGGATGAGTTACGGCATGGAAGTCTGTCACACATGGGACGCGAACAAACACTACATAAGCGATAAAGAATGGTCCGACGTCCATCAGAAATTTTATGCTATGAACCAGACATCCTGGCTTATGAACATTGTAAGTTACCCCGATCAAATAAACCAGTGGGGTTAGAATACACTGACAACCATCGAGGGAGAAACCATTCCAGTGGGTAAACCCATTTATGAATCATTCCATACACACATCAGAAGGCCAGTCAAAGGATTCTCTACGAATCTCATCTACTCAACATCGATCACTCCACCGAAGAGATGCGATGAGACCGTGAAGAAACTCTATGAACTACATTGGTCGATTGCTCCTGACTTCAATAGCCTCCCTACTTGGGTGAATCCCAAAGGTCAGACTATCAGAACGGTTTACTATGATGTTAAGATGACATCAAATGGAGTGACATTAGATTTTGAGATTATATATGACGGGCAGGTTGTGGCGTCGAAAAATATCGGCATGGACTATCGTCACTGCGGCGCTCTCGCTAGTAGCTGCAATCAAGACAGTGATGAAGAATAACTCGATGGGAGATATTGAATTTTAGGCTAAAAGTTTACAACCAGCATTTGCATTTAGGTTATGCGTGGGCTGATTTTGATGGGTGCTTTTGATTATGCATATTGCGAAAATGAGGTTGCTTGGTTTTGGCAGGGGGATAAATCAGGATTACTTGCTATTTTGATATACATCAAATTGATGATAATTACCTTTGCTCAAGCGACAGGCTTGACTTATCCAAAACTGCTCAATGCGTTTCATTACCGGTGCTTAATGACCCATAAGATAATGCTTGATAAAAGAAGAGCGAGGGAAATCCTGGTATAAATGCTACGGTGTGGAATCGCAAGTAAACAGGCTTGTAAAAGAGATATCGCTGATAGCAAGAGTAAGAGGAACAGCCAATTTGAAGCTGAATGAAGCATTAAGAATGGAATTGTTATTCGGCACCTTAGTTTCGTTATTCAGAAGCCTATTGTTGGCCAAACGAGGTGATTAACCAACAAATAGAAATGGGTATTTAACAAAAATATATTACACCCAAAAAGGTAGAGGCAGTAGAGGCAGTAGAAGAAAATAGCCACAAGCTCGTGATATTGGTCACAGCTGGAAGCTGAATAACGAAACCGGGATGCTAATTAATAATTTTTATTGAGATTCACGCAAAATTCGCTGGCTAAAGCATGTCTTCATCTTGCCCACCATGGTTCAATCCCCAATAATTTCTTGTGAAAGTCATGGCCAGGTTGGCTAATGATCCCATTACTTTAGCTGCAGTTAGCCCTGCGAGTGCCCACATAACACCAGCAATATAACGCATGCCTTTGCTCTCCAAGACAAGTGAGATTTCATCCGAGTCTACACTCTTGACGTCTGCGATGCTGAGGACGACAAACACTAAAACGAAGTTTGTGGCTGTCCAAGCAATCACAAGCAGGGTCTCAAGCATTCGCCGAGCGTGCTGCGGCCTTTGAGCCTGTTCTAATGGCGATGCCATCCTATCCAAATAAAAGATTCGCTGTCTCATAATCATGAGCTGCTGCTCGTATTGCTCATTGAGTCCCTCATCAGTCAATACATCCATTCTGCCTTTGCCATTCTGTGTCTCGGCTTTTGGCAACTCAATGACTGGGTCATCTTTCGCTATAATATTACTGAGGTTGAACGAATCGCAAAATCCGATAACATCAGAGACGTTGATGTAATAGGGAGTCAGGAGTAGGTACTGGATGGATGAAGTGATAACAGGCCAGAGATCGGATATTAGCAGCGAAGCGATAATCCAGAGTGCGTAAACGGATAGAGCCGCAATGCCAAGCGAGATTGTCGGAGTTTCAAATAGTTGGCTCGCGTTTGAGACGTCGGAAGGCCATACCTGTGTTGCCTTGTGAAGCATAAGGCAATAGCAGGCAAATGTATAGCTAGAGATATGTTAGCCAGGCGGCATATGGTAGCACTACTTCAGTGGAATCAAGGCTTACGATATGATGACGAGCCATATTGGAAACAAGACTTTTGCAATAATCAGACCGTTTAGTTTCCAGGTACGACTTAATGATGATATGAAAGCAACAGCTAAAGAGACGTCGTAAAACCACTCCAATACGATAGCTGTTACGTATCCACCTGTTCCCAGTAGACCAGGAGAGCTCACGCTTGTTGTTAACACCTTGAAATATATGAACATGTTGCCTAAAGCAAACCAAGAGAGAAGTAATTCGATAAAACCAAGGGCGAATTGGAATGCAAAAGCCGCTTTTCGGAGTATAGAATGACTCGACTTGAGCACCTCGCGATAGTGCATGATAGCGTAGCATGTATCCAGAAAGTATGGAATGATTGTCCTGCGGCGCATAGAGAGAAGTTCACCAATAGTATTCACCATGTAAACATTTGCTACTGCTGGATTGACGTATCGAGTAACCCAACGTGAGCTGGGTTTAGTGATTAGAGAAAAAAACACCAGTTGTAAACTGGCCAGTTTTGCCCGCGCCGACGATATTGTGGTATCAATTAACGGATCAGGAGGCCTAATGGTCTCAAAATATTTGTCTAGAGGGCTTTTCCCTGTCTCGTCGTCCTTGAGGGCTTCGTATCTGAAAGCGTGAAATAGATTCCGCGAGACTGAGGCAAAGCCAAAGGATGCTCCAAATGGGAGGGAAAGAGAATTTTGAAGATGCTGTTCAAAATTGCACGCGGATTGAGCAAGATTAAACACTTCATCAAAATCAGCCGTGTCTGGCTTGGCTCTTCCAGAAGCCACCGCACATCTGGGCTCGACAGCAAAGGCTTTCCATAGTTGGTATATCGCGAGGCTGCTAAGCCTTGACTCGTCCGGGATGGGCACGCAAATCGTTGGATCAAGCAGACGAGCAAGCCCGCGGTATGCCCACTTATCGGAATGCACTTTGGTTTTGTTCTTCTCTTCCAGACAAAAGATCGTTTGTATGGGATATCTGTATCGCTTCGGGATTACTCGTACCCGGTTGCTTTCAATCACCAGGCCAACTCGAGTCGTGTGCTCATAGAGATGAGCCGTCACGTCCCTGCTATTAACTTGGCGTCTTGCTACGCCTTCTTGGTAAATGCCCATGACAGACAGGAGGGCCTTTGTTTGGGGATCAATGTTGTATCTTCCAGCACTAAGAACGCATACAACAATGTTTTTCCACGACTGGTCTCCCCATTTGTCACAGAGAGTTTGTATGTTGTCGCAGACGCTTGCCATGGTATCTGCAAAGGATAGGTCCCCTTCATTGTACATATAGATATTGATCATTATCTTAGTCTGGCGTGGAGTTGCAAAAAGAGCCTGTCTCAATGTGAACCCTTCGTCATAAAAATCATCGGGTCCACAAGTGACCGCGGTATACCGTGTGTGAGTGAATTCCTCATCTTCGTCCTCAATAGAGCTTCTGAGATGGGGCGGGAGTGCACAGTCGACGACAAAGTTCCCTTCGCGAAGAAAGAAGGGCTTGTTGGTCGATTGTGGCCCTCGATGACCTCGACTCGAGCGATTGAACTGTGGAGGGCATATTCCATGTTGTCCTGGTGGATTCGGTTGGTCTTCGAGAAGTTGGCCTTCAGGACTTTGAAGATTCTCGGCCATGGGGGGCACATTATCAACCAAATCTTGATATGGGGATGTGTCTACCCGCTCATAGCTTGGCTGTTGCTGCGCTGTTGTACGAAACATGGTCTCGTTTGTCTTGAATACATGCAGTAAACATTCAGAAGCGAGTGTCTGCCCCTTGGGCCGGTGATTGGCCGGCGGCGGTGAACAAGACAAATGTTGACACAATTATGCTACTTTCTTTTCCTTGCTTTCCTTATGTTTTTTTTTTTTTCCTTTTCGCTTTCAGCATATATGCATCAAAAGATCAGACTTACACGAACCGCCACCAGCTTGGAGACAAGGTGGGGGACTATTTGCGGCTGAGGGAGGGGTATTATCACAATGCCCACAAGGCAGAATACTTGGTCCGGTCGAGACTCTGGCACATTTAGCCACTCATTCCTGATTCGCGTATAGTGGAAGCGATAGCTGCAGCTTATATATGACAGGGATTCAAGGGCTGCGCTGCGCAGGTGGAACTGGTTTCTCAACTATCGACAGTAGCTTGGAGCATCTTCGGCCGTCTCAGCCTATTACAGAGCTGCTCTAAGTGCTGTATAGACCCCTGTCTCATGGCCACTCTGCTCCATCTAAATACTTCAATGGTTTACAACATTCACAATAAAGACAAAGCTTTCGTTTATTTGACAAGCTCTGGCGATATTCTGTCGGCATGAGTCTACCATATCCCTACAGCACATTATCACCGACGGCAAGCACCAGGATCTTGGAGCTTCAACCAAGTTATGAGCAGGACGGACCACTGCGATGCAACTTGCGTGAGCTCAATATAGAATCTGATCCATTCTATGAAGCCCTCTCATACACATGGGGCAAGCCAGAGTTTACAGAACGGCTTATTCTTGACGATGAATTTGTGATATACATCACTCCAAACCTTCGCGATGCCCTGCTGCGGTTCCGTTCCAAGCTCAACGTACGACGGATCTGGGTCGATGCCATATGCATAAACCAACAAGATGACCAAGATAAAGCCAGACAGATTCCTCTCATGACGCAGATATACAGGCGCTGTTCAGGAGTCTTGGTTTGGCTGGGCAACGACTCTCAAGGCTCCTCATCGATGGAGTCTATCAATGCATATTCTCGACAAATTGATCACCAAGACGACATCAACAGTATCCAGCAAGATATAGAATCCTTTATTCGCTTGCCCTGGTTTGGTCGGCGCTGGATTGTACAGGAGGTTGTTTTAAACCCAAATGTGACCCTCTTCTGCAGCCAGTCTGAGATGCCCTGGCTTCGTTTTCTGCAAGTGGTTCGACATAGCCAAAACGTGAGCGGACTGCTATCGGTAGTGAAGACAATGGAGTCGATCTGGATCTACCAGTGTCTAGGAATAGAAGCCGGTTCACAAGCGCCGCTCCGATTGCTGGACCTCCTCTCCGTGTTGTCTGAGTTAGGATGTGTGGATCCTCGAGATCGCATATATGCACTGGCTGGTCTTGCTTCCGACACGTTTCTAATACAGTCTGGTGAAACGGGCCGAGACCCAAGAGAAATCAAAGTTGTGGTCGACTACAACAAACCGGCTGAGAGTTTATACGTTGACCTCATCGCCATGAACTTTCGCTGTTTCGACTATCGAGACATTCTAAAGCATGCTGATCTTCGGGCAGACGGATCTAATTTAGGCGGAATGTGCTCTTGGATTCCTGATTGGAGGTTGCCAATTGCTCGGAAGACACTCTCCAGTGGTTGGAAACTCGAAGGGTCGCCTAAGATCTCTCTCGATGCTCTGTCCAGGACCCTACATATTCGATTCCCACAGAACCAGAAGGATCCTGGATATGTATTATACGGATCCATCGAGAATATTTCAAGTGTTTTCCCTATAGACGCCTCTCCAGGTGCCGCCATGAAATGGCTTCAAGAAGTCTGGGGCCTCTTGCGTAGCTGGGTCAGCAGCAGCAATTCGTCAACGACACTTGGGCTCTTGATTCATCAACTTGGAATGATCTTTTTCCAAGATCACATGAAAGCTGAGTGGTCTAAAACAATTACAAATTATGATTGGCAAATGTATTACTTTAAAGGCTACGGTGATTTCATGAGAACAGTGACTGAAGATTTGGAAGATCCGCTGGATGAGAAGCTTTTGACGATGCTTAAACAGACTATGACCGGTCGTCGGCTATTTCTATTGTCATCTGAGTCTGATAATCTGGGTTTGAGCGGCAACGAACCATCTATTAGAAAAAATGGTCAGCTTGCAATTGGAATAGGTCCGTCGCACTCTCAGCCTGGTGACTTTGTGTGTACGAGGGGAATAACTCCGCGGAAGTGGGCACATCAATTGCACGACTCTACTGCCGACTCTACTTTCTTGCTCCGAGGGACGGAGGATGATCCAGCAGAGAATAAGTTTTACTATATAGGAGAGGCTAGAGCTAATCGCCCCCAAATTGATGGCGGGATGCCCTGGAAGACAGGGCGCAGGCTACACTCCATCATCCTATGTTAGCCTTTCACATCTCGCTAAAATTGATCAATTATCTAAGCTGTAAGCAATTCGCGGAGCTGTTAGCGGTAATACCAACATAGAAGGTCTATATCCCTCTCTAATAGCTTCAATCATAATTTCTAAAGGTGACTAAAGCTTGTCAACTCTACAGGATATAGAGCGCTAGCCAAGTCGTGGACATTAAGCAGAAGAAATCATGGCCAGAAATTAAATTGATGGCCTAGGTAGCTTCTCCTTGAATTGCTAGCACTGATTATATATTAAGACAAGTTCCTAGATTTCAAGCGGTGCCCCGTACAGCAGCTCCTAGGAGATGGTCTTTAAAATCTCTCAATTATATCGACTATATGAGCCACACATATTGAATAATTTTGCCTTTATTTATTACTGAGTGTCCAAACCCAACTTTTGTAGGTAAATTGTCATTCTCAAGATCAATTATGATTTCGAAGATAGAAATAAACTCTAGCTATTGTTCCGTATCAGAACTTGATTCGCCCGTGATATCGCTCACATATTCCAATGATGCATCATGGCTTGTCTCTGTGGATACGTTTTCATCCTCTAAAGCAGATCTAGCTTTCTGTTCTCCAAGTATGACTGAGGACTTGCAAAGAATCATGTTAAACTCAAAGCCCTCACCGTCGGCATTGCCATATTTTACCAAGGCGGGCGCTACAACAAACTCAACACAACAAGATGTGTCAGAATATATACCGCTCTGCATAGATTCCATTGATTTCGAGTCATAGAGAGCAAATTCCTTGCGATCATCATCTCCAAGCCACTGCAACAAAAATATGGCCTTTGACTCCATCATTACTGTATGAAGATTTATTGCGTCTTTAATCAAGGTCTTCATCATGGTACGAAAATCTTCCATCATCAAAGGTGGAACGAATTGGTCAAGTAAAAATCCAGCAAAATTGGCCATATCCTTTATAACTTTTTCGGCTTCTTCATCGACCTGAGTCTTCTTTTTGAGAGTAGTGATGGCGCTAAATTTCATGCGACTGACCATCTCGAGGCAGCTGGGGTTGAGATGTTTTAGACCTATGTGAGAAGAAGTTTCAGCAAATATTGTCAATATGTCTAGGATAAAACATCGAAAGAACATTTACCTTCGTCAGATACAAGACGTGTCAGCATCTGACCAGCCTCTCCATGCCAGATGGGCTTCTCCCCAGAAAACACATTGGATATAATGAAACTCCATATCACCCGCCGAAGAATGGCACTTCGTAAGTTTGAAACGTCACATAAGGACAGAGATAAATGCCTCCCTAAATCTTTCATAAAAGTTTCTAGTTCGTCACATTCGTTGACGGGAGTCTCGGTTGCACATTGAGAGATTAGGTCACGAATGTTAAAAGATAATCTCCCCCATTCTGCAGCAATATCAGAATCTGATACTTTGACGTATCCTCTGGAATCCTCTTTGGTAGCATCAATCGCAATTTCTAGCTTTATTCTCAACTTGCTGTTTTCGGTTTGCAGCTGGGTGATCTTTGAGCTCAGCGACGCTTCTATCTGTTTCTGATCTTGCTGAGCTTGCTTGAGATTCGTTTTGAGAGAATTAATTTGCAGGTGCAGTCCCAGGTTCTCAGCTTTGTTACTTTCAAGGCTGTAAGCTTTCGATTTGAAGTCTTCCAGTAATCCGCCCATAATCGCCTCAAACTTTTTGATTTCAGTGTCGACTGTAGGTTTTCTACCACGTTTTTTAGGCCGCGTGCCCTCATTTTCGTATTTCTCACGACCTCGTTTTCTCAAATCTGGAGTCGAAATTTGGCTCAATGTCGGTGATCTCGCCTGTATTGACCGCTGTTTGGCTGTGCTTGAACGCAGCACCCGCGACACACGAGAAATTTCCGTTGTTATGTGCGAACTATCGTATGGAATATCTTCTTTATTAATTTCAGATACTCCATCTGTGATATCGTTGTCTTCAAATTCACTATCGCCATACACTTCACATGGCGGTGGTGATGATGGTGGTGGTGGTGGTGGTGGCGGTGGTGGCGTGTTCATAGTTGGGTCGATGTGCGAGCTTTCTGGAAACTCTGCTCATCTGTTAGCTTCTCTCTCATTTGTACAACATAGATCTCTTGGTTAGAGGGGTTCTCATAAGGCAGATGTCTATTACCGTATCCTTCGCTGGGGGTGTCGATGCTTTGTGTCGACATTGCGTTGAGAGCCTCTCCGACAAGAGAAGAATTGGCTTCGACGTGTTCAGATATTGATTTCTAATGAAGATGCAGCAAACACTTTTATGGAGAAATTAAAAAAGGTGAAAGAGGGAAGATAGAAAAAAGCAGCGGCTTTTGGGAGTAGGAGCGGTAACAAGCAGAGTTACGTGTGCGTGCCGGATGGCTGCCAACTGACTGCAGTGAAGCACACGTTCTCATGTTTCAGTCACTTATGCCTTAACACTGCTTTTATTTTCAGATTTTTCAATTTACGCGCTGCATGTTTTTCTTTGCTCCCTTGCTCTTATCACCAATCATTACCTTCCGTACCGACGCAACTTGAAGAGCTCTTGGTCATGGCCAGAATCATGCCTAGAACAGGTCGAAAACGAAGAGGCGTCAGCAAGGAGGCACAGCGAAGTGCGAAAAGAGATCCTACAATCGTCATCGGCATCGACTTTGGAACCACGTAAGTGCCGTTCTATCGTGATGAGACGGCTCGCAGGCACTGATTCTGCATAGTTTTTCTGGCGTCGCATGGGCTCGGTCAAGTTGCCCAGATCAAGTCAATATCATAACGAGCTGGAAATCCAACTTCAATTTCAACAGTGATAAGGAAAAGGTACCAACCATCATCTCCTGCGATGGGAAAGAAGATGCACCTCTTTGGGGCTACCTCGCTCCACTTGGAATGGCGTCTATGAAATGGTTTAAACTCTGTCTTCTAGATAAGGAAGATGTCCCAGAATATCAACGAAGCTCAGAACATCTCAAAGCCGCGAATACTTCGTTGGAGAAGTCCCGCATTCACGTTGTGGATGTCATCAGCGATTATTTGCGAGAACTGTGGCAGTATGCTGTTGAAAGCATTGAGCGAGCCGAGGGGGCATCTATAATCGACGTTTCCGCCTTTAAAGTAGTTGTGACTTTACCAGCAATCTGGCCCGCGTATGCGCAATTCCGAATGAAAGAAGCAATCGAAAGGGCAGGAATATTGAACGTTCGCGGCGTTTGTGATACGACCCTGGAGTTTATTTCAGAACCTGAAGCGGCAGCCCTTGCTGCTTTACAAGATTTGTCTGATAGACAAGATATGGTGGTAAGGCTAGATTGTCGATACAAACTGGAATTGCCGTTCTCTCGCTAATTGATTGATAGCCTGGTGATCACTTTGTGATTTGTGATGCCGGCGGAGGCACTGTGGTAAGTTACTTAGCTCAACTTAATCTTAACACAGCTTATGTGCTTCACAGGACGTGATTACCTATACCATCATCAGTAAAGATCCAATGAGAGTTAAAGAAAGCGTCAAAGGAGATGGTAAGTCGTATATCCTCTTTTGACTATGAGTATACCTTATGCAGAATATAGGAAAGCTCTGCGGCGCAACGTTTGTCGACGAACGTTTTCGAGACCTGCTGAGGCAGAAAATTTCTTCGAGTACCTGGGAAAGACTCGGAGAGGATAAAATCGCTCAACTGATGAACAATGAATGGGAGAATGGCATAAAGTCACAGTTCTCAGGAGATGGACGTAAATGGTCGATACAAGCTCCTATTAGTTCACGCAAGAGAGACCATGACCAGTATATCTCTTCAGATATCAGCATATACAAGTAGGTCCCCTCTCTCCTTTTGGACGGTAGATAATTACTTTATACCCAGGCTTTATGCTAATAAGACTGATAGTCATGAACTTGTCAACGTGTTTCAACCCATAATCAGCCAGGTTGTGGAGCTTGTAGCAGCTCAAGTTAACGAGGTTAAGAGGCAATACAGGAAGCATCCCAAGGTACGAAATGACAATTGAGCTGTTTGATGAGCCATAGCACTGATATAAATTACTAGTTTGTGATATTAGTTGGCGGTTTTGGACGAAGCCGCTATCTATATGACCGCCTCATAAAAGATCTCAGGGGCAAAGTAGAGATCTTACAGAGTAATGGAGCACGACCGTAAGTTACAAAATGGTACGTCAATCCTGGATAAGACTAACCTTTTACTCTTATTCCCGACGATATAGTTGGACGGCTGTCTGTCGCGGTGCAGTCATTAGGGGACTTGAGCAATCTGATGGTACAACCGAATCTGCGATTTGCTCGAGGATTGCTAGAGCAAGTTACGGCACGACGCACAACATAGTCCCATGGAGCGAAAAGGAACACAACATTCAGGATCGGGAATGGTGCCCAATCGAGAAAAAATATATGGCTGCTGACCAAATCTCTTGGTTCCTGCGTATTGTAAGTCATCAATATTTTGCCCCATTTATATGAGTGATTCTAATGACTATCAAGGGCGAGACTATGGCCGTAGGCAGAACTATTGAACTGGTATTCTATCAAAATTTCGAAACCCCAGCTAAGGAAATCGTTACGAATCTCGTTTACTCCAACAACCTTGAACCGTCATACCGATGTGATGAGACGGTCAAAGAGCTCTGCCAGTTGCGCTGGTCGAGCATCCCCGAATTTGATGATCTGCCCCCAATGGCAAAGGACAAACCTTACATAAAGCGACTCGAATATGTCCTCAAGATGATTTCCAACGGCGTCTCCCTGGATTTCGAGATTTTATATGAAGACAAAATCGTTGCTTCGAAAAACGTTGCAGTTGATTTTAGAGAGGGCGGTGCTGCAGCACATTGGCATGCTGACTGTGTTGGTGATGACAACAGTGGAACCTATGCCCCTCCTATAAAGGATTCAGGGGGCTGGGAGGACGAATTCGACGAGTGAATGAGATTTGGGTGCACGGCAGTGACAGGAAACTGGAGACATTAGCTATGAATTTTGGCGGAAAAGGGATCTTCTCCCGAATAGTTGTTGCTAGGTCTAAAAAGCTATAATGCTGGAGATGAATGAACAATACCAGCATCTCAAACAACGAAGCTTATATAGTAGGTATTAAAACCAAAGAGAATTTTTAACCAGAACTCCAGTTTCATTATCCAGCATCCCAGCCGTGGCTCATGATACAAATTTACAGCTATTTTAATCTTCTACTGCTTCTACTGCTTCTGCCTTTTGAGTGTTGTATGATAATTAAATGTTTTTATATGTAGATTGACTGCCTCGTTAGGCTACATTGAGGGTGCTGAGAATAATAATTTCCTAAAAAACAAATGCTTGATATTGCTATCTACATAACTGAAAAGTAACCATCCCCTAACATGCTAAGATTACACAACTTCCCTCCCAGCTCATAATGTCAACCAATCTCAAAAATCCCGGATATGTCGTAAAATCAAACCATCCCCAATCCATGACCTCGGTATATGCCTACACTCATAAGGGTATCTGATGAGGCCAAATCCCGCCGGGCCACAGTCCATAAAACACTAAAAAGGTACAGAAGTAAAGATGGAGCTGCTCTCGTCGTAAGATCTCCCCTCTCCTATGTTAACTAATTTCTCCTTTCCCCCAGCTATTTCGATGCTTTGTTCGTATTTTCTCGTCCTCCTTTTCTGTTCTTCTTTTTCGTTTCTCTCACATCTACGCTGACTTTATGCTTTATCTCCTATTAGGCAAAAGACTGTTTCGCCCGAACGGCGCACCTTGAAACGCGGGACCTCCGGAGTTCCAGCCTTGGCTTACGCTATTCTTCACAATCAGCGCTGCGGCAGCTGTTGCGGCTTGGCGCTCCTTCTGACGCTGTCTCTCCTTGAGATAGTTGACCGCCTCGGGACGCATACGCAATATTCGCAAGATCATATCATCACTAGCATCAGCTTGCATCTCGCGTCGCTTCGCCTCCTTGGCTTTTCGCATTGTTCCAAGATTTCGGCTCATCATGATACTCTTACCGCGTCGGATGGTGCCCATGCTTGCAAACGAGCCCGCACCACCCAGAGACGCTCCCAGACTACTCGGCACTGCGAGTCTACTCTGACTTTGTTGTTGTTGGTTCTGCTGTTGCAAAGCTTGCTGAGCTCGTTGGGCAGATGCTGCGGCCATGCGTTCCGATTCCCGAATGAGGTTGTTAGTATCCTCAAAGTAGAAAAAGTTTAGCGAAGCAAGCTCGTGCCACTTAGGCGATTTGAGCACCTCAGCAGGGACTCCGAGTTGTTCGCCTGAGTGCTCATCCTTGGCATTGAAAAACGCAAACAACATCTCGAGCCAGTGATACACAATGTCGAGCTCCAGGCGCGTAAGGGGTTTCTGGGTTGACGGCTTCTCTGACAATGGTGGCACTAAAAGATTTTCAATTGTTATAAGCACATCTTTCCATAAACGAGTCATGACGGCTATCATTGTTGCGTCTGTTAGTGTCGTTTTCATGATGGCGAAATTGTCATCGAAATAGGCAAACAGGTTGGTGAGAGCGTTTTCGATCTGCGACTGTGAAGGCGCTGTAGATGGGGCAGCAGCGGAAGTTCGTTTCTTCCAGAGACTTGTGATAGAAGCACCCACGCCTCCAGATCCTAGGAGACCCCTTAGGGTCTCGAGTGACAGTGTTTCGTTAATTTGAGCAGTAAGCTGGAATCAAGTTAGCCAACCTTGGCCATATTACATCGTGCAGTAATAATACATACCTTATCCGTAATTTTTCGGACCATATCTCGTTCTGTACGCTTCAGATGACGGAAAGCTTTTCCAAAATGGAAGACAATGTCATCACGCTCTCCTTCCATGCTGACTCTGATCAACAACCGGCCCTGTGAGTCCAGATCAAGCCAGAACTCTCGGGGCAGATAGTCGCCAAAGTGATTAGGATCCAACTTCAGTGAGGTTCGTCCGACGTAATCATGGTCACCGAACGTATCGTAGTCCCATATGGTTGCAATGACGTTGACTGGGCCTTGAACTGTAATGTCGAATGATTCATCCCATCGGGGGTTCAAATTCCGATGAATGATACGCGTCTTGTGAAGTCGCTTCTGATACTCGTCGCCAAAAACGACATATGGATCACTATAACCTGAGGGGTCGCAGGCTTTGAGGTCTTCGGCCTCCACCACTTTTATGGTAAAAGTATACTTGCTTGGCTTCCGAGATTTCTTCTTCACGCCGTCCTTCTTTTCTAATAGTGCTGCACATGCTTCGACATTCATACTCTTCTCTAACTTATCAAGCTCTTGCATTGCGTACTCGATATTGTTAAGTTTCACAAAAGACTAGAAGACATGAAAAGTCAATACAAGGCAAAGAAGGATAATCGATTGTATCAGTTGATGTCGCACTCACCTCTGGGAAGAATTGGAATGGCTCGGCCTTTTCCTTATTATTCCATGCATCTTTGGCATATTGCATCCACTTTTCTTGGGTTGATTGAGTCTGCGCAGCTAGCTCTTGAGCAGATGGACGATCCATTTCTTTTGCAAACTGTTGATCAACAGTTTCACAGTAACGACCAACGCCAGCAGAGAAATTCCTTGCCAATGTAGTCATGAATCTGGCATGATGCTCAGCGTTACCCCACTCCAGCTTGAAAATTTGGTCTACCGTCTGGTTAAACAGCATAAACATATCAATAATGGACACGCTGTGCCGCTGCGAGTCCCCAGCTATCTGGTCTGGGCTGTCTGTTCTCACTTGGAACTGATCTTGCTTAATTGCTTGATCCACGAAATCTGCCATTCGACCCTCGGCCGACTTAAGCCAGCGCCATACAAAATCGACGAGCAAATCTTCAATGTTGAAAGCGAAAGGCTCCTTAGGGAGGAACTCTTCGTGGATATTGCGGATTTCTTTCAGCTCTTTATACAGCTCGAATCCATCTTGAATCTCAATCTCTTGCCCGCCTTCGCTGGCTCCTTGCATGATGATTTGGATAATGGCGCTTGCATCCTGCTCAAATTTGGGGAAAACTTCGTAAACCAAGATACTCAATGGATCTACCCCCATAATAGTGGAAGTCTTTTTGTACCGCTTTCGAATTCGGTCGCACACCTTGGACACAGCTTTGCCAAGTTGCACAACGTGAGCAAAATCCCACTCTTCTTTTCGCTCTGGTATCTGTTTTTGCATATTCTCATGGTAGATTTCAGTAGCTTTCTGGGCTAGACGCTCGGATAGAAGCTGTTTGAAATCTTTCATCACATCAGCCCGAGGAGAAAAGGTTGGGTCTTGGCCAATATGATTTTCTAGAAGGAACATGACAGGTCCAATATTGGGAGGTTTAGCTAGGTAGCAACCTTCCAAGAGATCGTAGAGCTCTTGCAGCAATGCATCGTGAAGGCTTTGAAGAGTGTGCTGGTACGCAGCAAAATCTTGCAACGTCCAGCGGCTGGGCTCAAAATCGGTAAGGGGGGCGTTATATTGGTGAATATGGGGTGGCTTCTTCAGCTCTTGTGATGGAGACTTGATTATATCGAAGGCAGCGTCAAGGTCTTCAGGAGCTATCTCTTTCTCAAGGAATTGGTTGGCTACTCCCTCCAGAAGAACAATGAGTCGAGAAAACTGCGGTATACGCCATCGCACAGAGAGCTCATTTAGCAGGTCCATAGATTTATGCGACAGCGGCTGGTAGTCATTGTTGGGATCAGCATGCATCTGATCAAACATCATCGCCTGCTGAAGAATATTCTTGTAAAACGACCTGGGATTAGGAGGGGTGAATGTGTATATGGTTTCATCTACGGCTCTGATACTGCTCGATTCTCCAATTGCTAGAGAGCTCAGACTAATAGGCGGGTCAAAGGCAAAAGATGAGGCACCTGGATCAGAGATCACACGACTAAGGTCAGCATATGCCTGGTCGTTTTCGTACATTGATGTTGGTCGACTTGTCATGGATTGGTCGATGGGACCAGTTTTGGTTTTTGCCAGCTCTGGCTTGGCCGTTAAAATGTCCATCATCATCTGTGAGAGATGTGTGGCCTCTGATTTCTTCCATTCAATGAAGGCATCTTCAACATCAAAATCGTGGCTGCTCAATGTGCCTGGCAGATTGGCATTAAGTCGAGTCTGGTATGATTTAAGGTCTTTGAGCGCAGCCTCTTCAGTCCACACCTGGCGTTTTTCGTTTAGTATCTTCTGGGCCTCTGAGAGACCCATGCCGTAGATGCTTGCGACTGTTTGTACCATGGGCATATCCTTGACATCATAGCTAAGAGGCACTATCACTTCAATCGTGGTGCCAGTGCCAGCAGTGCTATTGCTAACCAGATCTTGGTCGTTTCTGAGAAGTTTGCTCTCCAGATCCGTCAGTCTAGACATCAGCTCAGGTCGATCTCGGTCATGCCCCTGATCTTTCATGACATTTGCGGCCAACCTTACAAACATGGCAAGGTGGCGGTCTGGAAGTAGCTTCCATGAATCGGACTCATCGTCAGGTCCTTTCCCCTTTTGGGCCGCCTTTGTCGCCGCAGAGTAGAAGATCAAGACCAAGGGCTCAAACTTTCTTTCTTTTTCAATTGTTTTTCGAAACGTCTTTTCCGAAAACGCTGTATAAGCCTCGGCAAAGCTTCTCTTGACAGCAGCATCGCTGTACCCTGGTAAAGCCTCGCTGCCCCTCAGGACGCCACCTACACGGTCAAGTAGAGCGGTAGCGAAGTTGTGCGGGAGCTTGATGCTCGTAGAGTTTCCCGAAACGAAATCTTGTACGAGCTGTCCCACGCTCGTATGCGCTCGCGCAGGTTGCTTTGGGGCCGGGACATATTGCTTTCGTTTAGCTTTGGGCTGCAGCAAGTAGTGCAGATAGGCGGTACGCAGAGCAAAGCTTCGAGCTTCGTCTGGGTCGGCAGGGTGCTGCGGCGTAGACTGCGCCCGCGATCTTCCCGTGTCTCTACTGCTATTATTGACTCCATGTTGAGACTGGTATGACTGACGTGACGCCATTGCGACGTCTCTCAACAGGCAGAATGATGCCCAAGCCCTCGGTGGATGCTAAGCCTCATAGCCGGTCTGGATCTAGGGGAGGGGCTCAGCAGGCAGCCAGCGCTGCTAGGGACAGATGGCGAGCGAAAGTCGAAGGAAGACAGGCAGGATGGCCTCGCAGCAGGATCCGTAGACGTGGTGTTTTGGCAAACAAGCTCGCTGCTAATGGGATTTTGGTGGTGCGGATGTGTTGCAACTTGGACAGATGGCGGGTGGCTGTGGAGAAAACGTCATCTCCTGATGCTGGTCGGCTTTAGGCGCTTGAAGGCCCCTGGAACATGGTTCTAAGCGCAGTGAAGTGCAGCGCCACGCATATGCCCGAACCTGAGCAATCAGGAACACGAGCTTTGTTTGATTGAGGCGCTAATGGCATCTAACACACCCAGTACGGGCCCAAGTGTGATCTACTACTGATTACCGTCAGACAGCTGTCGGCGGTAATATTTCCCCTTACTTGGGTTCTCAGAATCTATATCTAAGTGTTATTCAAGTCAAATCTACATATGATCGTATATGTGAGTGCATGTGCTCCAAAGGCAGCCGCAGTACCAGGTATTATTAGTAGCTGCTGCCCTGTAGCCCGAGTTTACTGCTTCGTGCCCTGCGCACATCAAAAGGAGGAGGAAACGTTGTTTCCTTTGAGGGTTTAAAGCACAGGCAGTCTTTGATAACAAGTGTTCAATAAACCCTTTCATGTTTAGTAAAACCTAAGGCGCCTACTCCGTCAGATTTTTAGCATTAATTCAGTATCTATAATAAGCCCTTCTCTTCGTATTATAACCTATACAGTAAGCGTCGATCGCCCGAGGTCCACGCTTAAGGAGAGCACGAGACGCCTATACTCTAATATTAGCATAAAACCAAGTTGCCCCTCCTGTCTACACCACAACAACGATCAAATGAACCGTTTGGAAAAAAGTATTTACAACGTTATAGACTTAATACTAGAAATTAATTTTTTTTTCAAGACGCTATTTTCACTAATTTTTGTGGCACGCCTCATTAGTTTGTTGCAGCATCGTAATTTCCAGAACAATTCGTCTAATTAAAGGTTTATAGTGGGGTATCTCTCGCGGTTTTCCTCCGGCGATTGACAATCTGCTCAAGCCAAATCTACAACTCCATCCCGTGTTTGCAGCCGCTGTTGGCATCAGCCCACCAAGACACTCGGCCTTTTTGGACTACGTATTCGACATCGCCTACCTCCTCACACGTACCACCCACCAGACGACCACAAAGAGCCAAGAGAGACGCAGAAGACGCACCAATGGCCTCTCGCATATCGACCCCGTTGCGCCTTGCTAACCGCACTGCCGTCTCCACACGCGCAGGAGCTTGTTCGTCACCGCTTTGCAAGCCTCGCGTCTTCCGCCAGCAGCGCTTCTACTCTTCGGAGCCCCCTCGCAGTGGTAACAGCCAGATCAAGTTCTGGCCTTTCTTCGCACTCTTTGGATTGGCTTCAGCGGGATACATTCAGCTAGCAAACGCTCGTATCAAAAGTGAGTGACGAATGGTGCCACCCCCTTACCACAGAGTCGAGAGCACATCTTGTGGCTAACGATTGCTTGCCTGTTACTAGAACCAGAAGACATGTCTCCTACGACCGAAGACCGCGCCCCAGCTGCGCTGCCTGCCCGGGACGCACCGGTATTCAGCCCTGCCGATGTGACCGTTGTTTTCGTCCTCGGTGGTCCTGGCGCTGGAAAAGGCACACAATGTGCCAGGCTCGTCGCTGAGCAAGGCTTTACTCATCTCTCTGCTGGAGACTTGCTGCGCGAAGAGCAGGACCGACCCGGGTCCCAGTTTGGTCAATTGATCAAAGACTACATTAAGGATGGTCTTATCGTTCCCATGGAGGTTACCATCAAGCTGCTCGAGAACGCCATGACGGCTGCGCTCCGCGAGAAGGGCTCCACCAAAGGCCGCTTCCTGATCGATGGCTTCCCCCGTAAGATGGATCAAGCCCATAAGTTTGAGGAGGCCGTCTGCCCCGCCAAGCTCGTCTTGTTCTTCGACTGCCCTGAGAAGGTTATGGAGGAACGCCTGCTGGAGCGGGGCAAGACAAGCGGTCGAACTGATGATAACGCCGAGAGCATTCGCAAGCGCTTCCGCACATTTATTGAGACGAGCATGCCTGTCGTTAACTTCTACGAAAGCCAAGGCAAAGTCATCAAAGTTGACGCTACGCCTTCTCCCGCAGATGTTTTTGTGACCACAAGCAAGCTTCTTACCGAGAAGCTTGCCTAATCTCAGACTAAGAGGGGCTCTACGCTGTAGTCAATACGCGAAAAGAGGGGGAGGGGGGTTTTACAAGGCTGATGGGCCTCAGAATCGGTGCTTTGGATTAAAGAGAGCGCATGTGTATTATTTATAGAAGGTATATTACTAGAAGGGAAGATTGGTTTGGTAACCTGGCCCCTCCTCCATTGTAACTTGTAACTGTATATTAAACAAGTTTCCTCTACCAGAGACTTGTTTTCCACTTAAATTACTTTTTTTCTTACTTAGTAGTATATAGTTATTTATTAGTTCTATTCTAAAATGATGGTTCTTTGCAGTGACTCCGAAGCCTTGGCGATGCGATAGTGGGGCCACCTTGCTGGCTAAGGACGAATGTGTACGTGTGCCTGTGACGAGGCCTGTCGATAGGATACGCGTAGTGTTAGCTACATGTATTCTAGCCGATCGGTTGTAGATGATTGCCTGCATCGTGTCATGGGTCATCGAAGGGAGTACGAAGCACACGCCACTCTCGATCATCATGGCTTGCCTAAAATAGGACTGCCAGCCGGGTTCCCTGTATGCATCGAGCATCAGGATAGCCTACTTGGTACGGAATAGAGTGATGAACAAGGCGTCATACTTTTAGTACCCTTGGCAGTAGACGCATGCATTATCGATTGCCAGGCTCATGCGAACCCCTAAATCCAGCCCGACAGATCTGCTCGTATCGAGCCGGTTTTTTTCGTGGCTCTGCCCAAGCCGCTGCCCACACCCAAACCACGCCACAGCCATTGGCTTTTGCCTACCTGAAAGAGGCAGTCGTTGAGATCAGGCTAAGGAAGCGCTAAGGAGCCCTGGTCCCCCGTCATAAGAGGCGTCGCAGCTGTTTACCTGGAACAGCCGCCTCCGCTAAGTGGAGTGCAGCGATGGCTTGGGGCCTTCCAGCGGCCCTTTCAGGCGGCTCTGGTAGCGCGGTACCTGCACTGAAGCCACATCGCCACACGGCCTCCAGGTCACCAGCTACAGGTGGACACCGCCGTGGTTCTTCACAATTATAGCGGCGCGTGTGACTGTGGAGGGCGTGCAGCCATGCGCCGCGGTCTTCTCTTTCTCTCCAACTCCATATTATTCACTTCCCCGGCTCTGCTTGCGGATGGCTCTTCTTTGTTCTCCGGCCTGAACCTCGTCGCAGCTGTCGACCACCGCATATCTTTGCTCTCATCACTTATTCCAGCATTCCTTGCCGCCTCGCTGATCGGTTCTGGCCTCCAGATGACGATCCGCCTCCCGCCTCGAGCCCCGCGCCATCTTCCCTTTGCCAGCTCGCACATTTCCAGTATCGCCATTGCCCAACTCCCACCGCTGGCCGCCGCCGAGCTCTTGTCGCCATGGGCAATGTCAGCAGCAGGCCCGACGATGGGTCGTCGCTCTACCTCAGAGACCAGAACCGCCGTGCGTCCCAGCTCCTGACCGCATCTGCGACGATTTGATATACTGACCTGGGCTTGCAGTGAGCATCACCTCTATTGTTGTCACGAACCCACGAAAGCGCACTTCGATTCACATCACTCCCAATGCTTTCCCGGCGACCAGAGTGAGCGCTGCGCGACCTCCTGGCGACCACAACCCGATAGAATATGTCCAGGTTAGACCAACAAGGCCTCTTTGTTTATCCCGCCTCCGAGGGACGATGCTAATAATGGGCGCTTTAGGATCCGGAATCTAATATTAATGGACCGCCCAACTTCCTACTCAAACTGAGCGGTGACGATGAGCTTATATTTACCTTCGCATTCGTTATTCGCCAAACGCAACAACCCGCGCCCTCAAACCTGCCAATCCCAATCTCAGATGGCCTTATGACGAGAGATACCAACATATCTGGTCTCACTTTTGTGTGTGCCTCTTCCTCAAAGGAAGTCGAGAATCTAGTCACTCGTGAATTCCACGCCGATCCCAACCTGCATAAAAATGAAAATGTAGCTCTGGTTGGAGATTATTCTACTGGCGGGACCGCCGCTGTTGCTTTCGAGTGGACATGGAAATGGAAAGCTCCTAAAAACTATGAGGACAAGGGCGGTGGCTGGAGGAACTGCTGCAGTGTTTGTCGCACATTCCTATTCCCTCATAGATCCAAAGCTAACGTTTCCAGTTTGTCGAGTATGATTCGCGTGCTCACCAACTGCACACTCTAGCTACCTTTTCCTATTGGGTTTCGAGTATGTTGAGACAGCTCGTCTTTCAAGCGCAAATTGCAGGGTTCTCGTTGCTGACAAAACTTTTCTAGGTTCATCTACAACACCAACTCAGCCGAGCTCGCCATCAGCGCCATTTTCTTTGGCGGCCCCTCCCAAAATCCGAATCGCCTCAGCTCAATCAGTAGACTCTCGATTAGCCGCCGCGGAAATTGACGAGCAGCCTCTCTCTCCCATGTTCACCCCTGGAGAGGCCAACATACCCCCTTTCCCACATGCCAAGGAGCCTGTAAAGGTGGACGTACAATGCGTTCCAAGGCCGGCCGAAGATGTTGCTGTGGCTGAGGACGGTCCCGTTTTCCGCGCCACATTGAAAGCTCTTGAACAGAAGACGGGCAACGTGCGCGCGCAGATGAAAAAAGTGCTGAAGAAAGCCGAGCAAGTTCACGCAACGCAAACCGAGGCCAACGATGCCTTCGTCGCCTTTATAGAAGCGCTTCGCGAGGCGTCATCTACTAATGCAAATGCTGTTCAACCTGCGTTGGAGCATTACTTCGATAAGATTGCTCGAGAAATCCTGGCCTATGAACGTCAAAACACTTTGAATCTCCAAAGAATCGTTATTGACCCTATTACAAAATTATACCAGCTTGATATTAAGCAAGCCGAATCCAAAAAGCGAGATTTCGAAGAAGAGAGCAAGGATTATTATGCTTATGTTTCACGGTATCTTGGTCAGCGTCAAGATTCGGTAAAGGCTAAGAAGCTTGCTGAAAGCGACTCCAAATATCAAAATAAACGGCGAAACTTTGAGCTCAAGCGCTTTGACTACTCGAGTTTCATGCAGGACCTTCATGGCGGTCGCAAAGATCAAGAGGTGCTATCTCATTTGACGAAATTTGCTGATGCGCAAACGGGTGGATTCTTGACCACCGCCAAGAAGATTGAAAATCTCCGCCCACAGCTTACAGCCTTGACAAACGAGGTCTCAGAAGCCGACAAAGAGTATCAATATCAGCGAAGAGAGCGTGAGGAAAAGCGCCGTCAGCTAGAAAAAAGCAACAAGCCGTACAATGAGCCAGAGCAGGCCAGTCTCGGCAGCGCCGCCCCCATAGTAGCAAACTCAAATGGCAATCCAGCCCATACTTCTGATACTGAATTGGGAAGGGCAGAAAGCATCGGCTCTCAGCTCAAGCCGTCAACATCAAGCGGCGCTGTGCAGTCAACGACAGCCACCGTGCCTGTCGACCTCTCAAGATCTCCAGGCAGTCTCGGACCGGCCTCGGCTATCGGCAGCCCCAGTCAAAGTTCCAAATTCAAGGGTATCCGTGACCTTGAGGAGCAGAATAGTCTGCAGACAAATCTATCGCAGAGAAAGGAAGGACTTCTCTGGTCGCTGAGTCGGCCAGGGGGTCATGTTGACCCTCGCAATCTAAATAAACAAGGATGGCACAAGTAAGTCTCACAATGTGTTCCCCAAATCGATGTTCCCTCACTAACATTTTATCCAGGTTTTGGATCGTTTTGGATCAAGGTAAGCTGTCTGAATACAGCAATTGGAAGCAAAAGTTGGATCTTCACATGGAGCCAATTGACCTACGCATGGCCTCAGTTCGCGAAGCTAGAAATGCTGAGAGGCGATTCTGCTTTGAGGTCATTACACCCAATTTCAAGCGTGTGTATCAGGCAACTTCTGAGGAAGATATGAACAGCTGGATTTTGTCTATCAACAATGCTTTGCAGAGCGCAGTGGAGGGCCGTGCCTACCGAGAGCGAACGGCGGCGTCAAGAGGATCCGATCACTCCATCAACAGGGACATTGGCTCGGTTCTCACGGGCAAAATCCAATCAGTTCACGGCTCGCACAATTCGCATCACTCTAATACAAATAGCGGAGTGCCATTCCGAAGAACGACGGTCGGTGCTCGACCCACTCCAGTACGGACGCCCAGCTCGGGCTATGACGAACACCCTGACAGGTTTTTACAAATGCTGAGGGATAATGACCAAGGAAACTGTTGGTGCGCCGACTGTGGCTCAGGAGCCAAGGTCGAATGGGTGTCAATCAACTTGGGTATTATTCTTTGCATCGAATGCAGTGGTATCCACCGCTCCTTGGGGACACACATCAGCAAAATACGCTCCCTCACTCTGGATATTAAGTCCTTTACGGTCGATATTATCGAAATGCTCCTGCTTATCGGAAACCGAGTATCAAACATGATCTGGGAGGCTAAACTCGACCAATCTCAAAAGTTGGCGCCACAGGCAACGCGCGAGCAGCGTCTGAGATATATCACCGCGAAATACGTCGATCGCGCATTTGTTGACCCAATTTCGCCAACCCTTTCACGATACGCCACAGCAGACGATACCCTGCTAGCCGCGATTAAAAAGAACGAGATCCAGCAAGTGCTCTACGCTTTGGCGCTGAAGGCAAACCCGAATACCGTGGACAAAATGAGAGGGACTCACGCCGTTTGGCTAGCACTCGCAGCTGCTGACCCGGCTTCACCATCTTCCGCAGCCGGACAGTCGTCAACAGAGTCTGATACCAAGTCGGTACCTTTTCCCGTGGCAGAACTGCTTGTTCAAAATGGCGCGGAAATCCCAGCGTCGCTCCCTGCATTCCCGCTTGGGCGATACGCGCAGCAGTATATTGAGCAGAAGAAGGGCAGGGCTTATACCGTTGGTGGCGATACGGTGCCATCACTGCCCACTACTAGTAGCTCAACCGAAAGGCTGCTGAGGGATAAAGAAATTCGGCTTCAGAAGCGAGTGAGCGCAGGGGGAAGGCTGGCAAAGTCGCCTATCCCGGAAAAATAGGAGCCCAAATTCTGGGATCGATTGGCGGGATTCACGCTATGCTACCACATGTACGAGATGCATTGGCTCGGCAGCTTCAGATGAGCTAGTGGTAACAGCTGTACATGTATATTTGCTATTGGTGACGGTCACATTGTTATGAAGGCTTTTTACGAGGGGGTGGATCGATGCGATGCAATGCGATGCTGTAATTGGGGGCTGGGCTGGCGTTTTGGAGCTATGTCTTGACGAATGGAAGAAAAGAGCTCCCGTAGGAGGAACTACACAGGCCGATCTGGCTATGATGAAAGGGTCTATAATGGGGCCCCGAGCCCTATTGGAGAAATACGGCCAAGGGGCCATGAAGAGTATAATATTGGAAAGGTATTTTCAGCTTGGTAGTAGGAAAACTAGTGATTAATGATTAATGGATACATGAGATGGGAGGAGGTTAATGGCTTCAGCACAAAGCACCAGACGCAGGTACAGAGATGGAAAGTAACCAAGTTACCAGTAGGTTAGATGCTATACCAGTCCTCTCTGCTTGCAATATTTTCTTTGTGACCTGGTAACCAAATCAAGATCAACGATTAGTGAGCTACTGTTTATTCTGCTGACTTCCAGGTCGTTATTACCTTTCATGGGTGCTGCTGCGCCTCCAGTCACGCCCCCGGACATGAACTACCTAGTATGCAGGTCATATCTACTTGGGTAGAGGCTGCTTTGTGGCGATAAACCCTGTTTTGTGCTCTAAGCCCTCTTGCGAAGCCCGTGGCGCGGTCAAGGCTCTCACAAACGTTCACGCATAGGCAAGACATGACTTGGGCGATACGTCGGTGACGGCATGTGCTCCAGCATCATGAGTAGGATCCGCTTCTCGTGAGGCTCTGCACTTAAAGACTGGCAAGTACCCAGCAAGTACCACGCATGTTGCATGTGCTGCTTGAGCTCCTTGAACGAATGAGAGGACGCTCAAGCGCAGGTGACGGCCCCGGTCCGGCAAAGTGGGCGATGGATGCCTACGGGGGCGGATCACCTGCAGGAGGGTCCCAAGGCAGTCTTGCCGGGCATTGGACGGCGGGATATGGGGATGGGGGAGGCTGTATCGGTCGCTTGGTTAAGAGCTGGTCTGGAGAGTCGTTGGGTGCTGTTGCATGTAAGTATGAGGTACATGGAGCTACGGGACAGTCGATCGATAGCCCGCTGCTCACCAATAAGCTGTTGGAAGGCAAGCTTAGAGTCGTGAAGCTTATTGGCAGCTGGGTTGCTAATGCAGAGAGCAGTGCTGTTAGTGAGCTCTCTTGTGGCGGTAGCACCACTGGACCGGCGTACTAGTAGGCTGGTCACAGTATTCACCAATTTCTCCAGGTACTCTTATCCTGTGACTGGATGTAAGTCAGCTGGTTAGTTGGTGCACGGACAAGGGGCGAGACAAACAGGAACCTAGGTACCTAGTTACGGAGCCACAAGCTGAAAGCACGCACCAAAAAAAAAACATCGAGCAGGGCAGACGCAAGGGACGATCTGCTCATGATGGAGCCACAACTAATCGTGCCGTGTCACCTTGTTAAAACCTGTGTGCAGTGTACCTGTGTAGAAACCTTGTCCTTGGATGCTCGATATAGGATTAACCTCCGACCTGTCTGCCTGCAGGCAGAACGCTGGGTACTCTGGGGTAGCAGTACCCAGCCCACAAGGTGGCAGTTTCTGCCGCCGTTCAGGTACTACCAGGTGTACATCCACCCGCGTCCAAACGCTCCGTATCTGCCGCTGGGCCAAGTGGGATCATGTACCCGGCAGGTACCTTAGCGTCTCACCTGTGCCTGTAGTGCTATCTGACGGTGTGCTCGTAGCGGGCCCAGTGACGGCGAACCAGGCTCCCTCCTCCACCACCTTCATTTTGATTTATTATTCACGGCACGGTACAGTAGGCAGCATCGCCCATCCTGTGTTCTTTTCACCTGCGAATCCCTGTGTAAGCACCCGCCTGAGGTTTGTCCGAAGTCATTACTCGCGGCCTCCGATCAGCGCCTCGGAGGACCATGGCGCCCCGAAGCGAAAAGAGCCAATTGAAGCGGCCTCGCGTATGTCTTCTCGTCACGGAGCTCCATCGCTGGAGACCGAAAATACTCGCGATCCATTGGTAGCCTCGCTAACATCGCTCTCGCAGGGCACGTTGCCAGAGGAAGGCACAGACACGAAGAAGCCCCGCAGGTCCGACCGCTTGGCCCAGGCTGACCCAGACAAGACGCCCGTGTCGCGCGAACATCAACTGCCATCGCCCGTCACAAACAATGCCACCGATGGCTCAACCGAGCTTCCTCAAGAACACACGGCGACGCCTCCGGTAGCCGTGGCAGGCGAGCTCACTCCCAGAAAGGCTCCCGAGGGCTTCGGCCAAAGCCAAGCGCTGTCCTCTCCTCCGCAAGACACACAGCCGCTCAGCCAGTACGTCGACCGGCACCCAGCGCTCTCTGAAGACGTTGTGGACGAGTTGAAGGAAGGGGTCTGGGGTTATCTAGTCCCTCTTGACCCCAAGTACGGCGACAAGCCTCTGGTATTGAAAAAACGCGTCGCTTGCCCGATTCCCGATGCTCTTGAGGCTGCTGCAGAGGCCAGGAAGAATGACAAGGCCGACACATCGACGGCTACCAAAGAGGAGGAAGCATATGAGAAGACTAAAGTCAAGGGCGTTTCGGCAGGCGGCTACCTGATCGGACGGCACGCCGAGTGTGGTAAGATATCTTTGAAAACTCCGATCTCGGCTGGCATTGAGTGAGATAACTGATGGTTGATGACGGGTCAATAGATGTGGTTGTCAGCGAGGGTGTCGTTTCTAATCGACACTGCCTTATCTTTGCAGAAGCTGTTGGAACAGATACCGTTGCATTTGTCGAAGACGTGTCGAGCAACGGAACATACGTTAATGAAGCTCTGGTCGGACGAAATCAGCGTCGCGAACTGAAGGATCAAGATGAAATCGCCGTGCACAGCAAAGCAAGATTTGTCTTCAGATACCCCCAGAGCCGGCTAACAAGCACATTCCAACAACAGTACACGCTCATGGAAAAGCTTGGAAAGGGCCATTTTGCAGAAGTCTATCTTTGCGTTGAGAAAGCGACTGGCAAGCGGTATGCCGTCAAGATCTTCACGAAGCACCCCGGCCCTGAAGACAAGTCCAAGACCGAAGGCCTACAGCAAGAAATCGGTGTGCTGATGGGCGTCAGCCACCCCAACGTCCTCTGTCTCAAGGATACGTTTACTGAGCGCGACCACGTTTACCTGGTTCTTGAGCTGGCTCCTGAGGGCGAGCTGTTCAATTACATTGTGATGAAGCAGAAGCTGAGTGAAGATGAGACAAGAAAACTGTTTGTCCAGCTATTCCAAGGCATCAAGTATCTTGTAAGAATCCCCAATATCTCACACCTCGTAGCCCACAGCACTGCCTCCTTAACAGTCACTTGAAGCGTCATCTAACGTCCCAATTTCTGTAGCATGACCGTAATATTGTACACCGAGATATCAAGCCAGAGAATATCCTAGTCGTGGACAAAGATTTGCATGTCAAGTTGGCCGATTTCGGACTGGCAAAGATTATCGGAGAAGAGTCATTCACCACGACACTATGCGGAACTCCCAGCTATGTTGCGCCCGAAATCTTGGCTGACACAAAGCACCGAAAATACACCAAGGCCGTTGACGTCTGGTCACTCGGCGTTGTGTTGTATATTTGCCTTTGTGGTTTCCCGCCGTTCTCTGACGAGCTCTTCTCACGGGACTTTCCCTTTACACTCTCCCAACAAATCAAGAGCGGGCGATTTGACTACCCATCACCCTACTGGGACTCAGTCGGTGACCCAGCCCGTAAGTTCTATTACAGCCTTCTACCTACTCCAAGGTAGTGCTTTGTGCTAAACTGATTACGTATAGTTGATTTGATCGATTCCATGTTAATCGTGGATCCGGAGCGTAGATATACCATTGATCAGTGCCTGAAACATCCCTGGCTTGTATCCGGCGCACCAGCCGTGAATGATAGCACCGGGGGACTTGTGGGTGGTATCGAGGGACTGGAAGTCAACCGTAGGGCTCCTGTCCGAGAGAGAACTCTACTGTCGTCGCTGAACTCTGTGTCAATCACTGCTCAACTGGACGGCGGCAACAAAGGAACTCCTATCAAGGTATTCTCGAAGAACAAGCACCGCGCCGTCAATGCCTCTCAAGAGGCAGGCCCGGCACATCAGCGGGCACCCGAAGAGTTTATCGAAATGGGCGGTAAAGGGGATCAGATACTTTTTGGTGAGGACGCCTCGAGCATCTATCCTGCGGGCGATATCGCTACGAGGAAGGCAGGTGGCAAGCCAAACGGCAAATAAACGAGGTGACGATCTTTTTAGTTGGCAACAACAAAGCTTCTTTTTTCTGCTTTTAGTTGGCTGTTTGAGTCAACCATCGGAGTCTTGCGTTGTACATATAGAATGGCGAGCTGGTGTGGCATTTTGGTAAGGGGGATATGGTATGGATTGCTTTGCTAATTTTTTTCCTCATCCACCTCTCTGCTTTACTCTCATGTTGAGATTTGATCTTTTTGTTTTCGTCTTTTCTTTTCTTTGGTTGGGATATATGCGAGGACTGCATAACTGTTTAAGGGGGTCTGTAAATGGGACCAGCTGTCTCCCTTGGATCTTGGAAATGGTCCCTCTTTGGCCTCGCGAGCCAGGAGAAGAAAAAAGGAAAGTTGTGTGTAAGGCGCTAAAGTATCTATCTATAATAACGATCAAACAACAATAACGGCATACCTACCTATTACTTGTTTTGTCCTCGACCGAATTAATATCGTTGAGAGCCATATACTTTCTCATCACACTGTTACAGACGGTAATCAAGAGTGCACGTGCAACGTCACATGACTACACTACCCAGCGTCACCGCCCTCGCTTAGCTCCCACATTTTGAGAGTGGCAGAAAAATCGGCGGGGTGGGCAAAGTTTGGATTGAGATTGATGACTAGGAGAGAGAAATCTGGCTCAGAGACCCCACCACAGGGCTATTCAGGCACCGACCCTGTCAAGGACGCTCAACTTCACATTTTGCGGTTGTCCAGTACCACGCCCACGCCTACGTCCACGCCCCCGCTCGCCCTCTCGACCGACCACTCGATCGAAGGATTCCAAGACCAAGTCGTCGCCTCTCCATCATCGGTCCGAGACGAGACGATCAAGACACGCGAGCGAACCGACAAGCTTAGCCGGCGTTTGGACACAGAAAGGAGCGAAAAAATCGAGACAAGATGCCCGGCGCCACGATCAACGGGCCGCAGCCCCAGCTGCTATTCGTCGATGGATCCTTCGAGGATCTTGCTCGCGAGATGGCCGAGTACCTCAAGTCTGATGAGGCCAAGCAGCTTTTGAGCGAGGACAAGACCGCGCCCAAGGAGGAGGTTCTGTCAAAGCTGGTCGCCGCCTCTAGCGCCCTCAGCACCGTCCCCGAGAAGGAGTTTACCGCCGCCTCGAACCTGATGATCCATCTCGCCATGCAGTCATCCGACCCCAAGAAGCTGCTGCCCACCCTCTGCTCCAACCTCGCCAAGCCCCTCATCAACTCACCAGTTCACGGCGCTGGCCTGGCCCTGAATGCGCTCGTCACCATTTTCAACCTCCTCGAGCCCAATGATCCTATCCGAGCACGCGTGTTGATGGAGATCCTGAAGTTCCTCAAGGTCCACGGCCTGTTCGACGGCCTGCGGACATATCTGGAGAAGCTGCCTGAGTGGATTGTATCATGGGGAATTGATGTCGCTTTGGAGAGGAAGATTTACGAGGAGGTCGCCGAGGTCGCCCTCGAGTCAGGAGAAGAAACGTAAGAATTTATAATACCCAACGCAATGCTTACAAGCCTGAATATAGCACTTTTTTTCCCAGGGAAACAGTATGCTGATGATGTCTTAGTACCGCCTACGAATTCATCCTGAAGGCCCTCCGAACTTTCGATGGCGAAGGAACTACCTCTGAGGAGGCCCAGAGACTGTCTCTCCGCGCCCTGAAGATGGCCATTCTCTCCAACACTCACTACCTCTTCCAGGATCTCCGAGCTATCCCCAGCGTGCAGGCGCTCAGCGATTCTCAGCCCGTCTACTCTCAGCTTCTCGACATCTTTGCCGAGCAGGACCTTGAGGACTACAACGACTTCAATGACGAGCACAAGGGCTGGCTTGAGGAGCAGAAGCTGGATGCCGAGAAGCTGCACCGCAAGATGAGACTCCTCACCTTTGCCAGCTTGGCCGCCGCCACCCCCAGCCGTGAGGTTGAGTACGCCAAGATCACCAAGGCGCTCCAGATCCCCCAGGAGGAGATTGAGACATGGGCCATTGACGTTATCCGAGCTGGTCTCGTTGAGGGTAAGCTGTCACAGCAGCGCCAGATGTTCCTTGTCCACAAGGTCACCTACCGTGTTTTCGGAACGAAGCAGTACCAGGAGCTGGCCACCCGTGTCGACCACTGGCGATCAACTCTTCAGAACGTTCTCGCCGTTCTGCAGCAGGAGCAGGCCAACGCCAAGGCCGCCAAGATCCGCGAGGCTCAGGAGCTGGAGCGAAAGCTGGCCAATGTTAACGTCGGCGGCCAGGAGGGTGGACGACGAAGACAGCCGCAGCGCGAGAGGACCGATAATGACGACTAAAGGATTGGTCAACCCCGAGATTAATTAACGGACAAGCCAGGATTTTAGAAGGAGAAGGTTTACAAAAACTTGAGAAAAAAAAGAAAATTAAAAGGGCTGGGCGGTTCTGGCATGGAAGGGGAGAAGGGGAAGATTTGAATCATTTTGTGTTAATATAGTACATGCTGGGAATCCGATATCACGAGCTGAGGATATTGCGAATGGCGTAGCCGGTTTAGCATATGATGTTTTTTGTTCAACTTTTCCTAGTTTTTACGAGCCTAGGAGGGGTAAAAAATAAAGGAAAAGCTATCGGTACAATAGAGTTCCGAAAAAGAAGAAGAAAAAAAATATTGAAAAAAAAAAGTGCAGGGCCATGCTTTTGTGAGGTTTCCATGAATTTGTTGGTGATATTGAGATGAATAGCACCCTTTTGTTCAAGCCATCATTTGCATCTATCAAGAAGCTCATGACATTATAATATAGGACCCCTGTAGCTATGAAACAATGAATGTCACTGCTATACAGTATCTGCAACTCACCAATATGCCGAGAACAGCAGCTTTCAATACAGCTATGGCTAGTTTTACGTACTCTATGGGCGGAGGACAGTCTTGATACTCGATAGTAGTATTGTAGGAAGAGTATAATAGTAGTATTTATTCGTACCATCATACAAGCACAGACCCAAGGCAGAATCACACGCTGTGTCACAAAAAGAAAACAGCCATGCACCCTGAACCCTGGCAAGGTTGTCCTAAGGGATGCTCAGCTCTGCTATCTTGTCGAATCAGAAGGCGGCTTGAAACGCCTGAGCCTCAGCTCTTCGACCGCCCAACCTCGCTATTTTTTGATTTTGGAGAGGAGCAAGGATATGGAATGGTGGGTGTCACAACGCATGACAATCAGCCCAGCAATTCTGTTTATAGTTGCGAAAACAATATCGGTACCTAGGTGATATTTTGTGTAGGGTACTGCCCAAGTTTAGTGTGTAGGGCACCCAGTGAGGCGGACCTGGTCCCCATTGACCGCTGTAAACACGCTGGCGAGGCGCCATGCAGCGGCCTGGTCCGTTCCCACCCCCTCAAGCGGCTTTTAAACTGGTGCTGTCAAAACTGCCCACTCAAGCTCCATAACTGTTTGGAGCTTCTGATCTCCGAATTAAATGCTGTCGTTTCTGGCATTTCCCACAGCCACAGGGAAAGAGGACACGAGCTGCAAGGCGGACTATCTTCTTGAGGATTGCGATACACCGCCTCAACTTTTTTGGATTATTAACTTGGGTCCTGTGGCCGTCTTTGGCCTTCACTTGTCTTGATCACTTTTCCCAAGTTGCGCTTCTGGGCTCGAGGGTGATTCTCGATTTCTACTCCGGGACTTTAGGAACTTCAGGAAGAGAAACAGACAGACCTCGATTCCAACGGGACTTTGAGGCTTTGCACAAATTGTTATGGCGACAGCGACGCCTTCTAAGAATCGCCACCAGAATGTCTCTCCTAAGACGCCAACGACGGAGAAGAGGCGACTCAACGGCCTTTGGCACAGTAACGAGTGGTGGTGTATGTTCTCCTTTGCCACAGTCTCAGCTCATACCTGCTCCAGGATTACACTCAATCTCATGTCATTTCTTTTTCAATTCTCTCTTTCGTCATGCTCATATACCATAAGAAAGTTTAAGAAAGCTCACATATGCTTGTGATAACATCTAGGCAACTGTTACCCTCGTCAGCGCGCTGTCGAGCGGACAGTAACCAAAAACACCTCTAACAGGGGGAAGCAATTCTGGGCCTGTCCTCATCTTCCGCCCGATGGATGTCGCTTTTTCCTCCTTGCCCAAGAAGCAAGAGTGCGAGAGATGGGTCTCACGCCCTCGTCATCTAATGAGGCAGCGGCTGTGCCACTAACCGCCACTCCATCAAAGCCACCGACCTTGACACAGAGACGCCTCACCGATATTGGAGTCGAAATTCTTGGAAACAGACGACGAAGCGACCCAGAGGCTGTGCGTCCCAAGGATGACGACGACGACGATGCAGAAACAGTATCTCATCCCCAGCCCGTGAGCTCATCACAGCCGGAAGCGGGATCGTCATCAGACAAGGGCAAAGGGAAAGCCGTCGCGGATTCATTCTCTACTTATGAGCCTCTGACTCCTGGGCCTAGTGGTCGGAAGCGGGGCCGTGGTGAGTTTGAAGAAGACCTTTTGAGCGAAATGGACTCTGAGGAAGAACGAGAGCTCGCTACCATGACGGACAGAAGCTTTCAGAAGTTTCTCCGCGAGGATGCCTACAGCGGCAGCAGTCAACAAGCAGACGATGGCGAAGACGATGCTGCTGCCGGCCCGTCCCGGCCTGTCGCGCGCACTCTCTTCCCTCAGGTACAGGATGTCAAGCGTCGTAAATCGGTGTCCTTTGAAGAACCAGAGCCATTTGCTTCTACGTCCAGCAAGGTTACCACTGCTCGGTCAAATGCCACCGAATCTGCGCCGCCGCCAAGCACGATGCAAATATCTCCTCCTAGCAGCATGGAGGAGGCTCCTCCTTTCACTTCGTCTGCAATGACAGCAACGCAGCAAAACGATGATGATGAAAATAAGGAGGGCGGTGAAGATGAGATTACGGAACAAGTCATGAGCCTTCTCCAAACTCAATCCATGGACCCCTCTGTTCTAGAGTCTGTTCATAATATCCTTCTCGTGTCTTCTCGTCGGACCAAGGGCATCGCCATGGGCCGAGACTCTGCTCGTGCATCCGTCAACGAGAAGAAGATGAAAATCGGGAGGCTACAGGAGAAGATTGCTGCGCTTGAGAATACGGAGCGGGCGCTGAATAGCCAGATTACGCATATGAAAGCTGGATTGATGAAGATGTACGAGGCTAATTGACCCTTTTTTATTCCTTGTATCTTTGGATGCTACTTTTTTGGGAGTTTTGGAGTATAGGAGGAAGCGCAGGATAAGCAAGTATATCAAGTAACGACAATACCATGTACGATTTAAGATGCAAATATCAATGATGAGATTTTATGAATCAGCAAGTGTATTTCATGCCTTGAAAGACAAGCTTCTTTGCTTTGTGAATTCAACAGTTTTGACTTTTATTTATCACAAGTGGCCTATAAAACAATCACATCTCTGTAAAATACACACCTTTTGCTATCTACCATGCAGAGTCTCGCCAAGTCTCATCTACATATTTTCAGCGGATACAGGTATTATTCACTATCAAATCTCCAGGGTACTCTCGTTGTTGACTCTTCCCTTCTATCTTTCATATATCGCTATTCAATGCGAAGTAGAATAGTCCTAGGAAGTGCCCACAGCATGTTCATAGTCTACATGATGACTTCCTTCTACCTAAATTTCAAGCTGCGGATTATAGAATGGGTCAAATCTCATGTTGCAGGGAGTTCTTGGGAGAAGTTTGAATGGAATGGCGTGAGATGGCCATGATAATGAGGTTTGGCTTTTGATGTAGAAAAAAGGAGGGAACGGGTTGTACCAGAGAGAAATTCTTTCAGGGTAGTAAGACCAACAGTTGTGGATATAAAAGTCAGTTCAGATATAACAATGCTCTATTAATGATCGTAAGAGTGTGGTTATAAATGCCAATCGTTTCTTGTTATATATCATCTCATCTCCGCCACTATAAGCATGATAGGAGTTATCTTACTTCATATATCTCCACAACATGTATCTCCACAATACCACCAATAAACTTAACATATCATCCACTCACAACAGATATTTGGCACTTATTTTCACCAGGGCTGCCCATTAGACGGCCGAAATGCGATCTCGCAAGGATTGATAGAAGACATAAAACACCCGCTCGTTCGTCACTGTTGGTAGACTCAATCTAGTACTCGATATCCGTCTAATACTCTTGTCCTTTGCATTAAATAGCCATCAAACTAAACATCTAAACTGTTCAGGCGCCACTTAAGAAAAAAAAAAGGAGCTCGACGGTTTAGATAGTTTTCCTTCATATGCTGGCCGATGAACTGACGCCTCTTATATCTATTCCGGATCGATAAAGATGTACTATGATATTCTCATAATATATGCCTATTACCATCAAATCTTTCAAAATACATCTCGTCTGTAGTCATGATTGGACATTATTCCAAGGCTGATTGTGTATAAGCTGAAAGGCTACCTGTAGCACTTTTACGCACTTTTACAAGGGGTAAAGTCATCTGCATAAGATCCTACATGAGACTATCGAAAGCCATTAAGCCTAAAAAAGGCCTTGCTTTGGTGGATAAAAGTCACCGCTCAGCGTACCAGTCAGGTGATAGCCAAGAAGGCAGCACATGTGTGATGCTGGGCTCCTGTACATCGTTACTCGGTTTTCCATGTTCAAATTCAGATCAATGGGATGGGATAATCGGTGCTGAAACCAGAAATTCGGTGCCTGAGCGTCGAAACACAAACAGGCACACCTCTCCTAAAGCAAGGATCAAGGGCTGTCGACAAAGCACGCTACTCTCTATCCAAAAGTGCAGGATGGCTAAAACACTGAACAGCTCATCGGGCGGGCTGTCACTGGATGGGTGTCCATTGGGCTGCTCTCATGTACAAAGGCAGAGTGGCGTTCCATTGAGGCCAGGGTCTGCTCACCGAGTCGGTGGATTGCAGACGCCCTACTGGCTCCTTGCGGGCAGCTTCTGGGCCTGGTTTGCTGGCTTTGACTCGCCTCGAGAGACCTGTCAGTTTTCCCTTGCACGTTTGAGGCGACAACGAAGAGGGTTACACAGAGGCGAAAAGTGCTTGGCGAGTGGCGGTTTCACAATTGGGCAACCACCCCAGCATGTAGGTATTCGGGCATTCTTTTCCTCTCTTTCCTTTCTTTTTCTTTGCAGGCATGTTGCTCTTTTCTTTCCATGGATCGTTTGTAGCTCAGTTTTGGTCATGCGGACGGCTGAGGACGAGGGTTGCTACAGTAGTAGCGTGTGTCCGTCAGCCCTTTTCGCTCCCACTAACCAGCTTCTGCCGCTATGCATTAGAAAGAGAAGAAAAAAGCAAGGTGCATGTACCGGCGATTTCGGCATCGGGCCCGAAGGCGCGGCTTGCCTGATGCCAAGCGCCAAGCACGGAGGAATTGCAGCGCATGGCCAATGGGCTGCATGTCTGGCATGGCAGCATTTGCCGCGTTGCCCAGCATGAGGGATGTGATGGGAAGTGAGGATACCAGCGGCAATGGATGCCCCTCGTCCGCGGATAGAGGCAAAAACTGTCCCCCTGGTTAAGCCTGGGGTTGCAGTGCGCTGCTCCGTATTACTACCTACTTGTTGTCCACTAACAAACATCTCTCTAGTCGTACAAGCACATACAGTAGGCCGATCCTGCTGCTCGTGGAGGCACACAAGAGCCGGGACAAGAGCTCCAGACTGTGGTGGTGTGGCCTAGGGCGCAATTTGGTAGGGTTTCCTTGTCCTTTCTCGTACGAGTCCAAGAAGAAACGAGGGAGATGAGAGAGGAAACGGCCGTCTTCGGGAACCCGCATAAGATCAGCACTGGCTTTGGACCCGACCTGGGGGCCGACGGTCTGGGTCGTTCTTTTGAAACAAGGCTCTGCAAGTTTAGTGTAGGCGCGGGCCACCGATGATCAACGCTCAGAAGAGTGAAAGAAGGGCGCTCATTAGACGGCGTATATTGAACGGATGTCAAATCTCTCCATGTGCCCCAGATTTTGTCATGAAGGACCCTGACCGACACTCGTCATGCTGTACAGATACAGGTGAGAAACGGCATGGCATGTGCTTTGTCCTCACATGCGAGGGGGGTTTCTTTTTTCTTTTCTCTTCTTTTCTTTTTCTTTTCTTAACACGTGCTCACCTCTCGCGTGAGCACCACTTGCCCAGCACCACTTGCCCAGCACCAGGTAGTACTAGTTGGTAGTAGTTGCTACGATTCAGCCAGCTATTATTAGGGAAGCTGCTTCCCTGCAGCCCTGGTCAATAAAAGGAGTAAAAACGAAAAGAAGACAAAATAAGCACGGAGAGCAAAAAGGCAATTAGTTACAACGAGTGTACGAACGCCACGCCCAGAAATAATCATGAACTCGGTGTACCCTCAGGGTCTTTTTCTGGCCCGCCCCAGCCGCTACTGGCGACGTGCTGCCCACTAGGGTTGGCGCTGGCCGCCGGTGACGTCTGTGGCTTGTGAACAAGAAGTGCCATCTCCACATGATATACGGAGGCCCGCTGCCGTATCTGGTCAGAACCCTGAGCGCCCTCGAGCCCTTGGGTTGGGGGAGTCTCCCAGCTGGAGCATCTGTTTGCTCGCTATTGCTATTGTTATCAAGTAGCTCGAATTTCTGCCTTTATTGTGCTGAAAGGAGCAAATGCGGAAGAAACAGAAGAGATGGCCCATACACTAGGTATACTGCTAGTACTGGCCAACTAACCTGACTACTAGAGCTGCTAATGTGCTTTCGGCTGATGGCTACGGGAGGGAATGAGACAGTGCAGCAGCTCTCATGCAAAGGGGACCTTACCCGGGGAGCTTCGATACCTGACTGACTTAGCTCTGCGATAAAGCGGCTTCTTCCCTACAGATCGGAAACGTTGGGTACGGGCACGGCAGCCCAGGGTCTGTTGGATGCCAGCCACAAAAGCCACCGTTGTTGTCTCTCAGTACATCGACTTGCTTGCAAAAAAGCGTCGAGACCATAGATTGTGCATGTACTTCTCGAGGTACCTACGCAGCAAGCTTGCGCTCTGCAAGAACTCCGAGCCTGCAGGTGTTTAGGCAGCTGCACACACATCTCGGCCTTATTGAGAGACATGGACATGCTTCTAGACCTGGAGCTGTCGGCATCGGATGTTGATGTTCCTCGCATCTCGCTTCTTGCCATGAGCCCCTACCTGCCGGTACCTCTGCCAGAAGCATGGCCGTGTGAGAGCCAATCTAGATGGCAGATGATACAGTAATACACAGCAGGTACTTACGAAACACAGAGACTGAAATGGCGACGCCCCTAACGTCTGAGAACACCAAAGATGAGCATCGCGCCTCCGACGTCTATTATGAAGGAGCACAAAAAGAAAAGCTCGCAAGCACCAGCGCCAGGCCCAGCGCTGCCATGGCGTCTAGCCGCAGAGCACCTGATTAGCAGGCCGGAGCTCGTGGCGGGTTGGGCTGAAGCGAGGGAGAAAAGATGGCAAAGCCTCTTACCAATTGAGGTTGCGAGGCTTGCAACACAGAAAATATGAGACCACGGCGCCAATGACACACACCGTCCGTTCAGGTTGTCCTTATTCAGAAAGATAGAGCCCGAGATGGCGACGGTGGCGGCAGGGGCTGACGCGGAATGGCTGCGAGGGCGAAAGCTTCGCATCTACGGGTACGGAGCAGCTAATAGGAACTTATCCGACAGCTCTTTTACTGCTTCTTTTATTTATTATTTATTTTTATTTTTTATTTTTTGGTGCTTCTCTCTAATTTTCCGCCCGGGGTTTGAGATGCGAGCCCATCCATCTGCCCCATGCCTGTGGTGGGCTGGAGATGCAAGCGGCAGCAAGTAGTTCGGTGGCAAATTTAATTAAAAAAAAAGGAGAGAGTAGACACAATCTCTCTCTCACACCTACAGAAATGCAAGGGAAAACTGAGGGAACAAAAAAAAAAGCAAGGAAAGTAAAACAAGCACACAGAAACATGCTCGGATGCCGGACCATCTTGCATGGGATGCTGCCGCCACCTTTAAGATTGACTCCATAGCGGCTTGGGCTCCGTAATTTTTGTTTCCTGTGTCGATGCCTTAGTAGCCACTTCGGTGTTCTCACGGTGAGAAACGAGAGGGCATGAATCCTATTCCGCTAGCCAGCAAGCTAGCAGAAGGCCTGATCACCTAGCAGGTACTGCACAATAGCAGCAGTGCTTTGTCTTGTCTTGACTTAGCTTCTCGAGGCCCTAGCGGCGGTTGGAAGTGGTTTTCCTTCTTGTTAGCCACACGACGTAGACCCCGGCCTCTATTCAAACGGAGTGGCCCATTTGCTCCGTAATAGCATAAACTTGCATTTCTGCCCATCTAATTTTTTTTTCTTGTTTTTGCAAGTCTCATATTTGCTGGTGGAAAGTGGTCACTTGTGATCTGGATGCAATGCTTGCGCTCCATTTCATCCTTCTGACCTGCATCTGAAGGCGAAGGGGGGAAAAAACAGCCTATCCACGTGCCGAGGAGGCAAAAAGCCAGGATGCCTTAAGGTACATGCTAGCTTCAAGGTCCTAAAAGTTAGCATCTAAACGCCTACCAGGTACTGCCCTTCGCCTTCTAGGCTTAGCACTGCCCTCTAAGGTACCTAACACGGTTAGCAATTCACCCCATCTGTCGCCTGCTAATACTTGCAGGCACATCCTTGACGCACACACACAGAGCCTCTAAAAGCCTCTAAAGTCCTCCCGTACATTTCGATGTTCACCGTGTCCATTCGCCTGAGACTTTCAAGACCTGCTAGCATCATTGCTGCCGCCGCCAGTACGGAGTAGTGGCTCACTTAATACCCCGTATGTATGCAAGGGAATCATGGACCGCATTCAAAACTCTCGGAATTCCATACCCAAACTCGAGACGGGCGAGTGAGTAGACACATGTAGCTGCCGAGTGTAGCTTGTAAGACTTACAGACGAGTACTAGCTGGTACTCGACTGACCACCGTACAAGGTAATGCTTTAGCAGTCCATCTCTTACTGGTGCCCGAGGGCACATCGCAGCCCATAGTCGTATTCTCGCGGGCAGGGAGTTGCACCAGGTCGATCACCTTCGTATTACTGGCAGCAATTCACACACCACGCACACACACCTTGTTTGCAGCAGACTGCCACCCAGAAACTGGCTGCCACGAGGTAGGTACTTATCCCCTACTGGCAGTACCGGATCTCATTAGTACCTGGCAGTACCGAGCACTACACTTGCAGTTCTCCGTAATTCTGATATTTACGGTGCTTGGATCAATTCAGTGCCTCAGCAAAAAGGTAGGTACATTGTCGCTCTCCCTCCCCCCGCCTCAAAAGCCGCTCTGACAGGGTCTGGCCTCGCTGTTTTTCCCGCTAAGAGTGCACCAGCCCAGCAGTGCCAGCACCCCATACTACCTGAGCTGAGGTACCTAGCCCTCTACCAGTAATGATACTCCGTGCTCCTCCTCCGCCTACCTTCAAGCACTATTCCTATTCCTCCCCTGTCTGGACCCAGATCTAGTCTTCTCCTCCCATCCATCTTTCAACGTTTCTCCTCGCGGCCATCTGCACTGGGTGCATTTCGAAAAAAGAAAAAAAAAATCCTCTGCATCCCTACGTTAGTATTCTTCCTCAACATAACTCGTTCTTCGTCAACTTTCCCCGTTGACGGCTGCCTGTGTTGTGCTCTCCCTCGAACTTTCGTGATCCGCGACACGGTGATTTGAGCAGCAGCGGAGCGTCCCTCTTTGCGTCTGTTCTTGTCCCGGTCCCCTGTCCCCTGCGCTTGTTCTTGCTCTTATCCTGTTTGCCTCTCTGGCTTGGCTCTGGCTCTTCTGCGCTCTGGTCGGTGCTGCTGGCCGGTTCAGACGAAGCCAGTCCTCCCAGTTTCTTGCAATCTGCCTCTCTTCGCCGCCTCGAATGACGCTGGCATTCTTGCCTATGCCCCGTTGATTTATTCGCTTACCCGAGCCGAGTGTCCAGGTCCCGGCACCTTGATCTCGTCCTCGCCCACCGAGCTGCCGCTGTTCCCCGCCGCCGAAGACCAAAAAGCAGGGACTCTGTTTCTCCTCTAGTTTTATTTTTCTACTCTTTATTTTCCATATCTTATCTTCTATTTCCCTCCTCCCCGCCCGCCGCCTCGCAGCATCCCTCCACGATATTTCGTCCCTCCCTTCCTCTGGGGAACCCCCCCAGCCAGCGCCCGGCATGATCGAAGATACGGCGGCACTCTCTGCTGCCGCAGAGCTCATCGCCTCCTTGGCCTGTGACCCTGCCTCTTTCTCGTTAAGATCGGTTGGGGCCGGCTCCAGCATTAAGCTGCCAGGCCGTGAAAACCCCGCCAAACGCACTTTGGAGATTGAGCTTGAGAAGCTCGCCCAACGGATTTCTCAGCTAGAGAGCAGGGCGACTGTCTCGGCCACCGCCGTCTTCCCAGAGACGCCCAACGAGGTCAACGATACGATATTCAACGATGAATCTGACACTCCTGTCAATGGCCGCCCTGCGGCTCCCCAGCTAAAGCTGTCCCAGGCTCAACAAGGTAGCTTGGACAGTCCGAATTTTGTAACCCACGAGCTGACCAAGGAAGCGCTGCAAGGACTGCGCGCCCACGTTGACGACCAGTCCAAGCTCCTAGACAGCCAACGCCAGGAACTTGCTGGCGTCAACGCGCAGTTATTAGAACAAAAACAGCTTCAGGAACGTGCCTGGGAGGCGATGGAGCAGGAGCGAGTAGCCTCCCTGGAACGAGAGCTACGGAAGCACCAGCAAGCCAACGAGGCTTTCCAAAAGGCCCTCCGAGAGATCGGAGAGATCGTCACTGCCGTAGCCCGTGGCGATCTGTCCATGAAGGCTGGCATGGAATCGGTCGAAATGGACCCCGAAATCACAACCTTTAAGCGCACCATCAACGCCATGATGGACCAGCTGCAAACCTTCGCCAGCGAAGTGTCTCGCGTCGCCCGTGAGGTCGGAACCGAAGGTCTACTCGGCGGCCAAGCCCGCATCGGCGGTGTAGACGGTGTATGGAAAGAGTTGACAGACAATGGTATGGCCCTGTTTGCGTTGTTTTGAATCATCCCTCGTCTCTTCCGTTTTCCCGCGTCAAACTGGTTACTATTTGTAGTAGCATTAACGGGCCTCAAAACTGACATGGTTATAGTGAACGTAATGGCACAGAATCTCACAGACCAAGGTATGTATAACATGTCCCCATCTTCTGACCCTTCCCCTCCCCCTACTCTCTGTTCCTCATCTTCTCTACCCCACCTTTTCCTATCCGGCGACTTGTTGGTTGAAGAGAAGACGGTTGAAGCTCAGGGCCTGTGATCTGACATGGCGCCATCTAGTACGAGAAATTGCCTCTGTCACAACAGCAGTCGCCCATGGCGATTTAACAAAGAAAATTGAACGACCAGCAAGTGGAGAAATCTTGCAACTGCAACAGACCATCAACACCATGGTGGATCAACTTCGAACATTTGCATCAGAAGTTACGCGCGTAGCCAGGGATGTCGGAACCGAAGGTATCTTAGGCGGCCAAGCAGATGTTGGCGGGGTCAAGGGCATGTGGAACGATCTGACCGTAAATGTGAATGCCATGGCCGACAACTTAACGACCCAGGTGCGCGACATCATCACAGTCACAACGGCCGTCGCCAAGGGCGACCTTACCCAGAAAGTCCAAGCCGAATGCAGAGGAGAAATGTTCAAGCTCAAGTCTACCATCAACTCCATGGTCGACCAACTGCAGCAATTTGCTCGCGAAGTCACCAAGATCGCCAGAGAAGTCGGAACTGAGGGTCGACTTGGTGGTCAAGCTACAGTCCATGACGTTGAGGGTACATGGAGAGATTTAACCGAAAACGTCAATGGCATGGCCATGAATCTGACGACACAGGTGCGAGAGATTGCCAAGGTTACCACAGCCGTAGCCAGAGGCGACCTTACCAAGAAGATTGGGGTAGAAGTCAAGGGAGAGATTTTGGAGCTGAAGAACACCATCAATCAAATGGTTGATCGTCTGGGCACATTCGCCGTAGAAGTGAGCAAAGTGGCCCGTGAAGTCGGCACAGATGGTACCCTGGGTGGCCAAGCTCAAGTCGCGAACGTTGAGGGCAAATGGAAAGACCTCACCGAAAATGTCAACACTATGGCATCCAACCTCACTGTACAGGTATGTCTCAATACGAAACCCCACCACCCAGCAGCAACAGATTCCAGTTCCGCTTTCCCGATGACGGAAATGATTTTCTTTTGCATACTGACCTTCATACTCTAGGTGCGAAGTATCTCGGCTGTCACACAAGCAATTGCAAACGGAGACATGAGCCAGACAATTGATGTAGAAGCAAATGGTGAGATACAGGTGCTGAAAGAGACCATCAATAACATGGTTTCGCGTCTGTCAAGTTTCTGCTACGAAGTCCAACGTGTTGCCAAGGACGTCGGTGTCGACGGCAAGATGGGAGCTCAAGCTGATATCGCCGGACTGAATGGACGATGGAAAGAAATTACTACCGATGTCAACACTATGGCCAGCAATTTAGTAAGTCACTCTTACATATCCGAATTCGCATGCGTAGCTGCGAAAGCTTCAAGTACTATTATGCTGACCTATGTTTAGACAACCCAAGTGCGCGCCTTCTCTGATATTACGAACTTAGCTACCGACGGCGACTTCACCAAGCTTGTAGATGTGGAAGCCTCGGGTGAGATGGACGAGCTCAAGAAGAAGATCAACCAGATGATATCAAATCTCAGAGACAGTATCCAGAGAAACACGCAGGCTCGAGAGGCTGCCGAGTTAGCCAACAAGACCAAGTCAGAATTCCTCGCCAATATGTCCCACGAGATTCGAACTCCGATGAACGGTATCATCGGTATGACACAGCTCACACTGGATACCGACTTGACCCAATACCAACGAGAGATGTTGAACATTGTCAATGATCTTGCCAACAGCTTGTTGACCATCATTGACGATATCCTGGATTTGTCCAAGATCGAAGCTAGAAGAATGGTGATTGAAGAGATCCCGTACACTTTACGTGGTACCGTCTTCAATGCGCTCAAGACTCTCGCCGTCAAGGCGAACGAGAAGTTCCTTGATCTCACATACAAGGTAGACAGCTCTGTGCCTGACTACGTTATCGGAGATTCGTTCCGTTTGAGGCAGATTATTCTGAACCTTGTGGGCAATGCCATCAAGTTCACCGAACACGGTGAGGTTAGTTTGACCATCCAAGAACAGGAGGACAAGAGACATGTCGCCCCAGGAGAGTACGCCATCGAGTTTATCGTGGAAGATACTGGTATTGGTATTGCAAAGGACAAGCTCAACCTCATCTTCGACACGTTCCAGCAGGCAGATGGCTCCATGACACGCAAGTTTGGTGGCACAGGCCTTGGTTTGTCTATTTCGAAGCGATTTGTCAACCTCATGGGCGGAGATCTGTGGGTTAACAGTGAAGTTGGCAAGGGAAGCGAATTCCACTTCACTTGCCGTGTGAAGCTTGCCGACGTGCATGCGGAAAGCGTCCAGCAACAGCTGAAGCCATACCGAGGCCACCAGGTCCTCTTTGTCGACAAGTCGCAGTCAAATGCGGCGACGCATATTGGAGAAATGCTGGAAGAGATCGGTCTCCTTCCTGTTGTCGTTAACTCCGAGAAGAGCTCAGCTCTCACTCGACTTAAGGAGGGTGGTGCTTTACCATATGACGCCATTATTGTCGACTCAATTGATACTGCTAGGAGACTAAGAGCGGTAGATGACTTTAAGTATCTCCCTATTGTCCTGTTAGCTCCCGTGGTCCACGTCAGCTTGAAATCATGCCTGGATCTGGGCATTACGTCCTACATGACAATGCCCTGCAAGTTGATCGACCTGAGCAACGGAATGGTCCCCGCTCTCGAAAACAGAGCCACGCCATCTCTCGCAGATGTTACCAAGTCTTTTGAGATTCTGCTCGCCGAGGACAATACTGTCAATCAGAAATTGGCCGTGAAGATTCTTGAAAAGTACCACCACGTTGTTACGGTTGTGGGTAACGGCTGGGAGGCTGTGGAGGCTGTAAAGCAGAAGAAGTTTGATGTGATCCTGATGGATGTTCAGATGCCTATCATGGTAAGTAATAAAGCGTTTCGTAATGAATCCTACAACTTTGATTATGTTCCTGTTAACTAATATCTCATCAACAGGGAGGATTTGAGGCCACTGGCAAGATCCGAGAATATGAACGGGGCATGGGAACGCATAGAACACCAATTATTGCTCTCACAGCCCACGCCATGATGGGTGACCGCGAAAAGTGCATCCAGGCCCAGATGGATGAGTATCTGTCCAAGCCACTGCAGCAGAACCAGCTCATTCAGACCATCCTCAAATGCGCCACTCTTGGAGGTGCACTGCTAGAGAAGAACCGCGAGCGAGAGCTTGCTCTGCAAGCAGAAGCCAAAGCGTCTGGACGTCTCGATAGCGATCGAGGCGTGCCACGACCGAGCCTCGAGGGCCGGTCGTTTACCGCCCGAGAGCCTTTAACCAAGAACAAGCCTATCACCAAGGCCACTACCAAAGCCCTAGAGGAAGCGCGATCGGCTGCGCTAGCGAACGCAAAGTTCAGTGATTTCTCTGAGCTTGGGTCCGAATTCTTAGATGAATTAGAAGAGCTGACAGAGGGAACCGATACAATGTTAAAAGCACGCGAAGAACTTTCTGACAAACGAAGTCTCTCAAGTTAAGTGCGCACGAAGATGCTATTCGGATTGTGGCATCGTCAGATACGAGCGTCGCACTTTATTTGTCCGAAATCGTCTTATCGAACCTATGAGTCTATTGCCTGACATGAGCTTACGAGAATCACACTGATTTATTTATACCTTGGCTATATTTGACGGCTAAGCTTTTACAACTCTCTTTCTTAACCTTGGAGAGTGAATGAGCTCTGGAGATTGCCGATCCTTGTATCATGCCGATGCAGCTTACATGCTGAATTTTTTCTTTTCTTCAGCAGGGCGGTAGCATCACTCTTGATACGAGTATCCGTGTGCTGATCATGTCAGGCCTCTATTCTTCTTCCTTGTTTTGACCATAGTTGTTCTTTGTTTTTGTTTTCCAGAGCATCGCTGTTGTTTTGAGATTTTGTCGATATACTCGTCTATTCCCAGCCCTCAACATGGCGAATACGGTGTTGATATGACCTTGGACGAGAAAAAAAGGCCTAACCCGCCTGTCCTGTTTATGCGGTTCAGTTGCTTTCCCTAATTCCCTTACGCACTCTTCATTTTGTATTTTATCTCGCGGCTCAACTCGTTTCCATTGTTCTTTCTTTTTTTTTCCCCTTGATTTATAGGGACGTTTTTCTCCCTTGCTAGCAAACGGATAGGGGGATTCGCAGGGATATTGCGGTAGCAATACTAGGCAGGTTTCATGAAGAAATTGCGAGAGAAGGAAATGGCATGACGAAAGAAGCCAATCTTTCTCATCGTTCAGGGGCCGGAGGGGGTGTGTGGGTTTTCTTGTTATTTTTCCTCTCCACTTCTTGCCTCTCCTTTTCCCAATGGGAAGGAAAAAAGCGAGTTGCAAGTTTGAACCCTTTTTACCACAATCGTTGATATTACGATGGGAATAAGATAAAGAGATGTTCTTAGAAGAGGATGAGGGGTAAAAGGAATTGACGTGGTGGTTGGCATGGTGGCTCCCAAAGCCGGACGGAAGGTGGATAAGAGAAACAGATCTTGCTTTTGCTTTTTTTTCCTTTGTCTTGAAAGGAGTTATTAGTTTTCATTTTGGTAGCGATATTAAAGGCTTTCCATCTTCTTACCACAAGACATGATGGTTCTTCTATATCTTTTACTGTTGATGTGCCTTGCTTTACATGATGAGTGGTGATGTATCAAACGCGCAGCACTCTTCTTCTTAAGTGTGTTTATTTTGTGACTAAATGCTATAACATACATGCACGTAAATGATGCTGTGTTGCGGTGAGAGGTTTTGATATATAGGTTTAATTTGTTATGACATCTATATTGCAAAGACTGTATATGTATGCTATGCTCAAACGCAGTGCCCAATATATCTTCATGGACCTTGAATCGCTTACGAGCACAGGTATACAACCCAAAGAAAGAGAGCAAGAAAAAAACAAAGAAGGAAGACGCCAAGGAACAAGACGAATAGGAAAAAAACGAAGCCGCCCTTCATTTCGCGTCTGGCTTGTTCTGCTGCTCGGGTGTTTCTTTTTCTGTGCTCTTTGCGCCCTTTTCTTCTTCGAGCTGCTCAAAGGCAGCGAGTAATGCGTCGAGTTTGGATTCGAGGTTTGTGAGGTTTGCTTCCATTGCTGTGGCGGTTTGTTCGCCTCTGTGGGAGATTGGTTAGTTTTTTTTTTTTTTTTTTTTTTTTTTTTTTTTTGTTATTATTGAAGAGTACTTGAGTGATTTATCGATGATGAGTGGCAGTATGCTATAGTAGAGGAATGAGCAGTAGGGAGGAGGGCAGCAGGGCTATAGAGCAGGGCTGGCTCAGCGTAAATCAAGATGACGAGCTGGGCACTGTGGAGATAAGGGGGTGATGAATGACGTGTATGATGCTTGAGATTGTGAGATGAGATAAGATTGTGAGATATGGAGATGGTGATATAATTTTTTTTTTTTTTGTCTTCTCCTTACTTTGAGAGCTCTCTGAGTGCCTGAAACATTGGTTAGCCGCCGGTCTCAAAAACTGACATCATACTATGCATTCTTCCCCAGCTGCCGATCTTCCCCAGACGATCTGCGCCTGGTTATTGGAATGGCAGCATTCAAGGAAAAACTTGAGAGCCGAGGGGGGGGGGGGGTCTGTTCCAATAGGTGATGAAGAGTAAGGACAAACAAAAACGATGAAGGGAGACGAAAATATGCAGCACTCATGTATCAAGGAGAAATGAGCGCGGGAGTGCATCCATTTCTTTCGTATTACTGGGGGCAGTAGTGAAAAATAAACAGGAAAATTCTCATTTCTAACGAGTTTGCCATAATATACATACCTGGGCGAGGTCAACTTCGGGAGCAGCCTCGTGTTGATCCGGCTTGGGCGAGTCGGCGACGGGGCTATCCGATGACGCACCCATGGTTTGGCGTGGTTTCTTTAATTTTCTGGTAGTATCTCTAACGACACTCTCTGGATGTCTGGGCAAAGAGAAGAAGGCGTGTTACGGAGAGGGTCTTGTATAGAAAGACGACTATCGGCATGCGTAGCCGACGGGGACTATTTTTGTTGGGTCTGCGCAACGAACGAAGCCCGCAAGGCTGAACATTTTACGGAGTGACGGCTGTGAGCAATACGGAGTATAAAAGAGCGCTCCGTAATGAATTGGCAGCTTCACGTGACGCGAATCGCCAAGGCCAGTTTGAATTGTCCTTGGTAAAACAGTCCGCCCGGTTTACTCTATAACAACCCGTACACTTACTTACTCTAATATAATCAGCCCAGATAACCGCTCTGGACTCTATTATGTAGTATTATCGTTAGTTTGGCCTATTTCAATCTCGATTGCTATTTACGCCCTATCTTTTCCTTATTTTCCACCCCTTTCACGTACGTGCTGGTAGTCTCACCGGCAGCTGTCTGTCATCAATGGCCGTTGGTTGGTGAAGTGTGTGCTTAGGGCAGCTGACTGCTTCACACAAGACTTGGATGTTCTTACTTGTTCGCGCTCGCGGTTTAGGCTTGCAGCTCTAACTACATGTAATATCGCATGCGCCTCACAGGCCCAGAGACTCACTCATTGGAAAATACGCAAAACAGTGGCTGAGCCAGTCCAACCAAGGTAATGCCGGGGCCTCAAAATATCAGGTGGTATTCGACACTGCCAACGGTTATCATCAAGGGTCCCTGAAAAGCATCCAAGGCTGCAGACGGATGTCGTTCCGTGAGCATGGATTTTAACTGTACATGCACTAACCGTGCAGTAGCGGTCCAGTTGCTTGTCTCTTCGGGCACGCGTTGACTAAAGAAGGTTGTACGGGCGGTTTATGAGGAATCCAACTGATTCGGAATACGACGATCCTTATTTGGTGTGGTCGCAGGGCGGAATCTCAAAATGGCACCGCTCAAGCTGTAATAAATCGAAAGTGGTGTTTCGGATATAGCCGCGCCCGATACTTGATTTGGGGTTCGTTTATTGGCACAGACGTCAAAGAGCCTAGACCTAGACCCTCCGCGATCCGGCAGACGATAAAGGGCAAAAGTTCATGCAGGATAGTCTCGCTTGTCCTGTATTAGGCCGAGTGAGCTGATTTTACAACCGTCTCATTGCGCCGGCCGAGCTTTGGCTTCTCAATGCGGCCTACCATATGTAAGCCCAGTCCCATAAGCCTGTTGCCTCGTAAGTACAAGGTAGGTGGCCAATCTCGGCGGCGAGATGCTTGTCCTAGGTAGTTCGACGAAGCGCACGTTGAACCCTTTGCTCTTTGCCCCTCGAGCAAGTCAGATGTCGGCTGTTTTGCTCATCACAGAGCGAACACTAACTAGCTTGGAGTGCAAATGATACTACTCCAAGCACACCCCCTCCCATGCAGAGCCAACGGTCTAGATTCTAAAATTGCTGCTGACTGTCATTGCTATTGGCTGTTGGTACGTCCCAGCTGCAGCGTTCATGTATCCATTTACCCGTCCTGGTGAGAGAGAAGTTACAGTATTGTATTACGCCGTAGAAAGACGGAGGCGAAAATACGGAGGCGAAAATGCACTACTGTACGTAAACGGAGCTGACATAGTCAACCGCACTTCGAGAGAAGTAGATGCAACCAAGCCGTTGAGAGCGACCGATCGATAAGATGATCACCGGCGATGAATGGCGCTGAAAGGGGACACTTTACCTATGAGGAGAAAACACCTCAGCGTCAGAAGGTGCTGATCACGGCTTGTGAAGACATGGCGAATCGAGATGTGTTAACCGACTTACAACGCCTTGACATCATGTCCTTGGCTTGGCGTGAAACTGTCTCCAAAGTGGATCACCAGGCTTTGGTCAATTGAACGCGAGGGAGCTCTTCAAGCAATACTACTACTTGCAAATCCAGTGCTGTGGATATCAGGCAACTTGTACTTACTCGTCGCCTGGCATGGCTGGCGCAGCTCTGAGAGTTATACGATCGAGCACTGAATTGGCTGCAAGTTCCATTGGCTTTGTGCCTACAGAAGCTAATCCTGCGCCCTTAAGCCCCCTACTCATGGGGCAACCGGTTTGGCGGGATCGAGATCTCTAACTCATTGTCGTATTTGCTGGAATTTCCCATATTCGCGGATGTGGTCTTTTGCAAATGCGCCATGTTCGATGTGTGGGCTGGGCGCCATTTTCTGCTGTGGCAAAATGAGCCCTCAAATGGGCAATATCTCTCATCACCTTTGGGCGAACTTGGCAAACGGAGCGGAATTTCCCGCCGTCTTTAGACAGTATAGCAAACAGTAGCAAGCTAAGCTCCCTTGTGCTGCTCTGCCATGGCAGGCCGAGAGCTAGGGCCAAAAGGGATGCTCCTGTGCAGCAACGTGGCAGCACCGTTTCTCGGACGGCATCGTGTCGCTCTTTTTCGGACAGTGGGTTTCCTGTCTTGGCTCGAGACACTGCAGGCGGGCTGTTTTCCCGCTCTACTCTTGTCAACCTCAAGCTTGCTATCATCACCTCTCTCCTCGAGCTCACGAGATGAGAGGCAAGGAAAGGCGTGTGCCCAGTGTGGCGTGACCTAAGCAAGCAGGGACCGGACTAAGGGACTGACGACTCTTTGAGCACATAGACAGAAAACCATACGCACACAAAAGCCGCCGCCAGTGCCAAGCAAATGGTGCCTGTATGCCACTTGAATATGCGCATATTCATTTTGCGGTCCCTGTTCTTTCGCCCCATTGCAAACTCCGATGCTCAGGCTGGAATCCGATCACAGCACTCTGGGCCATGCCCCATCGACCTGGTTAGTGCCCTCGTAGTGCCGGCATGGGTAAGGAAGACGCCCAGGTGTGTGTGTGTGTCACGTAACACAAAGCTGCGGCTATGATAGGCTGCCTGTCGCCGCCATCAACTTAGCCGGTACCTGGCCCAATCCGCAGTCGCCCTCTCCTCTTTTTCCCTTGCCTAGCTATCCACTGGCCTCAAGCCACGGGCCAGAAGGCTTTGACGGGATCGAGATCGCTGTCTTTTCAGACCAATGCCACAGCCCAGCGACAGCCTGTCGTCCACGCCTAGTTTTGCTTGCCAACCAGCCCAGTCGCGAAGCTTGGCTAGCCTCCCAGCTGCTGAACCGTGTTTATTTCCCCCCCCTTTTCGAGCGTCAGCAGAGGCATCGCTTGATTTCAGCTACACAAGTGGTCTCGTAGAGGGGGGATAAAGAAGGAGGTACCAAATTCCTCTTGAGAAGTCGTTTTTATAGCGGTACCTCTTGACTCCATGTTGATGCACGTCGACTCGCGGCACCAATAGACTAGAGGCTGAGTCCCGGAAAAGCTGGACAAAGCCCAGCGCTTTAGTCACTATTTAGACCCCTCGTTAGCCCTTTTCAGCCCTCTGTAGGTATGTACAGAGTAGCCCGTTCACAGAATTGTACGAGTAGTGACTGGCACTTTAAGTACATTTTGGCGAGGCCTTCCAGCGAGAGGCGTTGTTTCCGTCCCTAGCATGGCTCTTCTGCTCCGTAGGCCTACTAGGTGTATAGCACAATTAGTATTATATAAGCCTCGAGACGGAGAGAGTGGTCCTACAGTAATACCTACTCCCTTTGGATGTAGTACTTATATAACTGGGGCAGTTTAGAGGTACAACTGTAGTGAGACGTGCTTGGAGTCCTTGTCGGTTTTGATAAGAACTTGAGCAATTCGGCCTTGGCTACTGACTTTGGCGTTCGATTCTTGGATTAAATGGTGCGCAGGTTACATCATTATCGTCATGGATCTTCACCTCGTCCAAGCATGTGAGACCAAACGCTGATGTTCTCGTCTACCAAGCAGTCTCGTACACGCCAGCTTTGCGTGCCGCCCTGCTAAGGTTTTTTGTTAAAACGGTGTGGTTCCGTTCCGTCGGCCTGTCTGCAGTAGTATTAGCTCGTGGAGTACAGCTCCCATGTCCGATCCCTCACCTCGTTACCGATCCCCCCCCCAGCCATCTTCCACCTGTGGTCGTGGTCTTTGGATCGAAATAAGTTTCCTTCATCGCCGTGTCGTTGGAGTCAAGACATACATACAACCCTGGAAACGGACCGGGTTACTCTGATAGCGACACACCTGCCCTCGACATGCCCTAACACTTGGTAAGGCATCTCCCCCCGTAACCCGTCCGTCTTTTTCTTTTTTCTTGCTATCCTAAACCTCCGTGCCATTCCTATCTTTCGTATGGGGGGCCAGTACATTTTGTTCTCAGTCTCTTTTCTCCATAACAATCTCTTCCCCCAACTCTCTTGTGTCTACCCCCCACCCCATTCTTCCAACCCTAGCCAAGTTCGATCACGTTCTGTTGTTTTTGGAGCCTACTTGAAAAGGGGAAAAAAAAAGGTACATGCTCGTACAGTTCTGTGGAGACAGTCGAAACCTTGCCTTTCATTCTAAGGAGGTGCTGACAAGTAGAGTGGCCATCATAGCACCGCCATACCGAAGCTTAGCCTGTCCCATGTCTATGCTGTGAGTGTTTGGCATGGTGGTATTTTCCCATCTTAACCACGAAATCTCGATTCATTACTCGCTCCGTTCTCCGCTTGTGCGTTTCTGGAAAACGTTGTGGCAATCTGCAGTCACCTTGATTATATCATTCAAGGCTGAGGGGCTGGGCCCATCCCCAGTTTTGACATACGAGTGCAGTCATTGGGTTTTATTTTCCAATCCGCTCGAGTCCCATTTGAAGTAGCAGATCCAGCGTTCCGTCGCAAATCGAGATGGTAGAATCTGCCACTTAGATGGCAAAGCTTGCTAGATATAGCTCGCTTAGCGCTCGCCCTCCTCCCTGATACCAGCTCTTCCAAGCCCGGGTACCATCTTCAGGCTCATTCTTCCTCCAGGTTCACATTGTCGGCGAACGTTTAGCCCAAGGTCCATAACCTCGGGACGCTGGCAGGGGCTATATCTTGGCCTTTTTTTTCCTCATGGTATTGGCTACATCTTGGAATTTAGCCTCATAAATGAAATTGTTCTTTACTTTCGGGAGCTGTTACATATTTTCGATCCTACTTTGACGGTAGATTCGCTGCACCCAAAGGAGCCATTTGCAGCCGTGGATTGACTCGCAGCAATATTACCGCGAAGGTTGTTTCTCTCCTGGATATCGCAGCCAATCAAGGCTATCTGCGATAATAGTCATTCCAACCGACCGCAAATAATCGTCAAGAGAGAACCTTTTGGAACACAGTGAGCACGCGGTCGAACCGAATACTGCTTACCGCCGTACCTTTTGCCATTTGAATTTACATTTCTCGGTTGTACCGCCTCCTATTATCATTAACGATTAGTTTCTCCGAGCCACATTCATATTTATTGTTGAACTTGGTTCCAAACTGTCTCCCCTTCAGATGGAAACCAATGTTGAGATCAACAGAATCATAATCTCGCAAAATACCATATAACTCTTGATTCAAATATGAGAACGCAGCCTGCTCAAATGAATCAAGACTTGGAGGCTATCTTTAGAGAGCTGGGCCTCGCTCAGTATCTCGATACCTTTTTAGAGCAAGGTTTCGACACCTGGGATACCATTCTCGATATTCAGGAGTCTGATCTGTAGGTATATCGATCCGATTGTGTGCCAGTGTAAAGCTGACTGGATTCTCAGCGATGCTTTGGGTGTTAAACTGGGCCATCGAAGAGTATGTTCAGTAACGATTAGTTGAATCGTTGGGAGATAGCTAACAGTGTTCAGAGACTCCAGCGCCGAATCGCCAACGCAAGGGGAATCGACCCCAGCATCTCACTGTCATCAATAAAAGCTGCCATCGAAGAGGGAAAACATGATGGTACTTATAAAAAGAGAGAGCCTGGTCATACTGGTGATGGTAGTAGCGGGCCGAAGCGCAAATACCGCCGGCATCCTAAGGTATAGCTAGCAAAGGAGTCTCTTTTGGCAAAGTCTCTCATGCTGACCTATATTGACTAGCCCGATGAGAATGCACCTGAACGTCCCATGTCCGCCTATGTGCTCTTCTCAAATAGTAAGTTCATCTACCGCTGCTTTCATTGTCGCAATGTGGGAAACAGTTGCTGATTATTGACGCTGTCGCAGAGCTGAGAGAAAGCCTCAAAGGCGATCGCTCTCTCACATTTACCGAAATTGCTAAATTGGTGGGAGAGCATTGGCAGAACCTATCATTACCAGAGAGAGAGGTGTATGAAGGCCAAGCAAGACAGAGCAAAGAGCGCTATTACCGGGAGATGGCAATTTATAAAGAAACACCAGAATATCGCAAGTATATGAAATATCTCGATGAATTTAACGACAAACAATCCAAACCTAGTCAACGTGTGTATATATGATAAGATCAGCTTGCTTTCTGAACCGGAGCTGATTTATACTCATCTAGGCAACGAAGACGCAAAACGAGCAAGATTGGATCAGCATGATCGCGCACACGAGCACAACGGTTCTGCAAGTAGTATTGTGAGCGGTAGCACAATTCTAGGCGGTTCAACTTCAACGGCGAGTGGTAGCAGCAGCGAGAGAACGAGAGATAGTGAATCCCGCGAGTCTCCCAATCCTCGGCAAAACAGCGTCAACTCAATTTTGTCTGGCCCAGAATCACATCATTCCTCAATAGCCACTATCCCGTCTCCGGCTTCGGCTTACTTTGAAGTTGACATGCCCAAGAGAGGAAGCAATTCAGGCCACCTGCGGCGAGGCTCTTCATCGCTAAGAGGGGTAGTACAAATGATGTCTCATCAAGCCGATATGTCACAACAGCAACAGCAACATCTGCCATCGCTTTCCAATATGCTGGCCAGTGGACAAGGGAGAATAGACGCCCCCGTGATGGAGACTGTGGGACTTGCCCACGCATTCACAACAACTCATCGTAGGCCATCAGCGCCTCAGGGAGAACATGCACTGACACCCGTATCGGTACCAGCCCTTCACCACGAGACATCGTCAAGCGGCAGCAGTGTCCCAACGGTGGCATCGGGCAGAGCTAGTCGTAGACTGAGCGAGGGACCATTACCAATCCATGCGCTTCTATCAGACCAGTCTCAAACGCCTCACCGCCGAGATGAAGGTCCATTATATACAGCTAGCTACGTTGCTAGTCCAGTTGAGCGGGGGAGGTCAGCCTTTGGTCAATACCAAGGGCCCAAGGGATATGGTACCTAATCCTTTCAACATGAAAAGCTTGAATAGGAATGCAGCTAATATAGACCGCTAAGGGTTTCAAACTGCGTCTTCGGCTTTGCAGCACATGAGAGTCGAAGAGACAAGCGATGGCGATGTAATAATGACCTCAGCAGACGACCCACTATCCAGTTCCCATACTTTTGAAGCAACCGGTCTTGACGGAGTGAATGCTTTGTTAAAAGCCGGCGAACTTTTTGACGATCGTCAGAGCTGATTTGCCAACCAATCGCGGCAGCAACAAGAATAAGCTCATAATAGCTGTTTTTATGATTATATACCAACTAATCGCGGTTCGAACATGGAGATGGTATGAGTGAGTAGTATGTAGGGAGTCGATTTTAGTTCATTTTTCTGCTTGGCTCTGTTCGCTGATGTCTCGTGCATCTTCGAAATTCTGTTCAGATACCCATAGCTCTTTTTTCTTATTCAACTTGTCTATGCGTGGATATATATATATATTGGTGTACTTATACCTTTTTTTTTTTTTTTTTTTTTTTTTTCAACTTTGTGAGAGATGGCTCTCTTCTCGTTTGTAACTGCGACCCTGTGGATAAAAGATATCGGGCGATGATAGGCGACAGGAGGACGGCGTTGGTGGGAAGATCTTTGTGAAATATAGGACCCAGATTTTCAGGCGAAAAGCTTTTGGGGAAATGTTTGTTTTATGTTCTTGATCTTGGCAGACACCTAGTGTCAGAATTGCTCGCTGTATGGACTTGGGTTTTGTCGAAGGTAGCTTGCTGAAAATAATCACCTACTTCTGCTGAGTTCTTGTTGCATATCCGCAATTAGGAGAGCTCACGGCAAAGTAGGGTATATCTGTTTTGCGTTGATAAATTGATAAAACGAGTGCCTTTAGGTTGCAATTGTGCACATGAAGGGCGTACCTAGTGAGCAGAGATTTGAATTGAATTCTTGGAAACATGAATTTGAAGCCAGCTAAAGGAAGGGGGACTTGCCCTGTGTTAGTTCATAGACGAGGTAAGCAAGCACTAAGAGAAAGAAAGATGTGGTCACCGGTAGGTGCCTGAATTGCTTTCCTAATATATGAGGCTCATATGCAAGGCACATAGAAGGCACGTAGAAGGCACGCAGAAGGCAAGAGCTACCAACAGGAATGACGCAGGAAAGCAGGGGCCTGTAACCGTTACCAGACATATACCACGGAAAAAGAAAAGAAAACTGCATATGCTGCAGAATGACGGATAATTTATAATTCTGTGGCGTTATTTCTTTCACATGAAAGTTGAACAAGTTCATATATATCACTAAGAGCTGTTAATCATCGACATCATAGCCTTTCCCAAAGCGCCTGGTAGTGCAAATGGCCACCCCAATCCCATCCATGCCTGGTTTGTTTTTGTTCTTTTTACTCGTCTCTTGAGTTCCCCTCTTGTGTGCCAAATAGGCTTATACGGCGCCTTCTGTGATCTCAGCCGTCCAGTCCTTCCGAATATCCAGCTCATTCAGCCCCTCTGTATTTTCAATTACAAGTCCCTTTTCGTTTGCCAAGTGAAGCAGACATATAAAGCAAAACGAAGTGGAAATGTCCTCCATGGCAGGTTTGGGGTATACTGATTGCAGCCCATTCATTACCTCGGTGAATTTCAGCGTAGTCTCTCCCTCTGAGTTTGGCGGTGGTGCAGGGGTCTCCTACATGACAAATTAGTTAGTATATTTGTAAGAAGCGGCATCGCGGTGACTTCGTAGCGGATTAAAAGGCATTGAAGACGTACCTCAAACTCTTCCAGGCCCATGCCTTTCCAGATTTCCTCCTTGAGTCGCCTGACGTCCACTTTCTTTGCTACCCTGGCAAACTGAACATACTCAGGCCGCACACGGCGCGTTTGAGTCACCAATGTTGTGCCAAAAGCACCCATAGTATTCATAGTGTCTCCATTCAACATAGCGGTCATTCCACCACCTTCTGTCAAGCCCATATCTCCCTCAGCTCCCGGTGAAAGATGTTCTCGGGCATCTGAAAACTCAAGATCATCATCATCTGGTTCATCGCCGCCGGGGAATGGCAGAGCATCGTCTTGGAAGAAGTTGGCATCATAATCGCCTTCGGGCAAGTCGGCGTCCTCTGGCGCCTTCTGCTGTGCCCAAAATGCTTCGTCCAAGTCTCCCACTGGCTGGCTGTCTTGAGAGCTATAACCCTGTGCGCCTGTGCGTGAGCCAAATCCTGGCCGTTTCCGAGCTAGGCGAGCCCTGGGCTTGAGGAAGAGATTCAATAGGGATTTTGAGCTAAAATGTTTGTCATCGGGAAGTAGATTTCGAGACTTGGACTTCCAATCCTTCTTGGGTAAACAGACAGCTGAGTTGCTGGAGGCTTGTGTGTAAATGAGGTCGGACTGACTGGGGCTGAGAGGCGAAGAAAAGTCGATTTCAAAGGGCTCTTTTTCTTTGCGCTTCTTAGCCTCTCCTGACGGCTTGTTAACATCTTTAATTTTGCGAATTCTCCAATGCTCCGCGCTAGCCCAGTTCTTTTGCAATGCTTGGTCAAAGAAGCTTAGTATATCTTGATGCATCTTGTCTGCATTTTGCGAGTTGCCCATGGACACGATATATTCGCCGTTCTCGTCAAAGCCCTCTCCATCTCCGCCATCTCCGCCATCTGTTCCAGCGTCATACACACGAATTTGAGGTTCAAGAGCAGCCTCGCGGGCCCAGGCTTCACCGCCCTCACCAAAAGCAACATCGCCAAGAGTATCAAAGTCACCAAGGCCGAGATCTTCATCATCAAAGCCAGCCGGTGCATCTTCATCAATGAACATGCCAGATTTATTGCCAGGGGCGCCGGGTTTATCTTGATCCTGTCTCCAGTCTTCGGGGGCCTTCAAAAAAGGGATGTTTATAGATCCAGAAGGATCCCCAAGTTCAAAGCTTTTCAGGGATGGGCAGATATCGAGTTCATCCAGTAGGTTAAGGTCAGGGAAGAACCGCTGGCCGAGGGATGTAACGTCAATCTCTACCTCGGGAACATCCGGCTCTTGGTCTTGGGCTTGGTCTTGGTTTTGGGCTTGGTCTTGGTCTTGGTCGATATCCATATGGTGGTCCTGGTCAGGGTCTAAACGGCTTTGCTGGACTTCTTCGCCATCTTCTCCGGCTTCGTCTTCTTCTTCTTCTTCGTCTAGTTGGTCCTCTTTCTTACTCTCATCTACATCGCCGGCATCATCGCTACTGTCAAAAACGATGCGGCCTTGTGAGTCAATCATCAGGTGGTTAAGTAATAGACCTTTGGCGCCTCCCTCGTCGAAGTCGGCCGAGGCTTTTTTGAAGAGTGGATCGACGGCGAATTCGAGCTCAAATTTTTTGAGTTGTAAAGAAGCAAATGATGGCGCAAGCGTTGCTTCGGATGATCTCTGCACCTACAAGGTTGGGCAAGTCGGTTAGCATCCAAAGCGAGCATCCAAAGCGAGCTGCCAAAAGATTTCCTTGATTCTGCTTCTTACCTTCTTCTTCGCCTTCTTTTTGACGTTGCCGTCCGCATCAACCTCTTCTTCGCTCTCTTCGCCTTCGCCGGCCCCTTCTTCAGCTTCGCGGTCCCTCTTCTTGCTATTGCTGTCTGAGAGGCCGCTCAACAGCTTGCCCGTCTCGGTTGCCACGCTATCGATTCGATTGGTGTAGATCTTGACACAGCCATCAAGAGTACAGCTCGCTTTCTGGAAGTTGACACCATCGCCCTCCTTGAGTAGCGACATATCGTGAAAGTAATCGATGAGGGCGAAATTCCACGAATTAGTTGCATTAATCTTGTTGTCAGTGGCCATCTTCATCCACTCTTCAAAGTTGGCCAGAATGGGGACGCGCTTCATCGGCGTTACGGAGACGCCCCCTACCATGATGGGGTCATCGCCGTCATCTAGAACTCTTGTACCTCGAGGCGTGTTGGGATAGGGGCTTTGCGTAGCATTTTCAAAGTCTTCCAGCCTAAGGCTCTTGCGTGGGGTGGCCGCTCTCTTGATCTCATTTATCTGCTTCTCTTGAAGAGCTTTCCTATTGTTCATTCGTTGACCCTTTTCTTGCGCGTCGTCGTTGAGGGGGATTCTATCACTCATTATTCGCATACAAGCCTCGGCGGCAGATGGCGTTGGACTCAATGGGACGGGCTTACTTGACGGGGGATTTGAATGGCGACCCCGAGGCGCCACCTGCGCGTGGCCCCTGAGCGACTCGAGGCATTGTTGCAAACAGGCGTTTTGCGTAATGTGCGCCGTAGGACTGTCCAAGTTATGTGAGGCAAAGCCTCTGCCGCGTGTCGATGGTGCTGTGGACGAGGAGTATTTTTGTTTACTGTTGACTTTCTGTGAGGCAGGCAACACGACTATCGGCGGGAAACCCCACCTTTGGCGGCCAGCCAATTGTGTGATTGGAAATCCGCTTGCGCCACGCGCCACAGCTTCAACGCTGGGTCGGGCCAGGTCGAGAGGTTACTAGTACTCCATACTTGGCAGTACTTTGTGCCTTGCAGAGGGCAAAAAGGGCCCAAAATAGGTTCTGTCAGCACTCAATGCTATAGAATTACGTGGCGGCCATGTGCGACTAACTTATTTCCTTGTCTTGCCATCTCATCAACAGCACTGTCCTGTGCGAGTCCTGTGATTTTCCTTTCTAAAAGCAAGTAGGTACTCTGGCACGCTCTGGAGACGCAATTGACCGGTACCTATCGATAATAGGCGTTAGCACGCTATTGGAACCTTAACTGGGGGGCCCTGCTGCCTGCCTACCCCATACGGAGCGCAGAAAAAGTCCCTGGAGACGAGCCGCCACTGAGGCTTAGTTGACTGATTGCCGGGAGTACTGCCCGACGTCGTCATTGAATTATCATGTCGCGGCCGCACCCACACCCGATGGGACTTTGAGACATTCCCTAGACTGCCCTTTTATTCCAACCTCCGCCGCTCCAGCAACTCTGGCGAGCTCACCGGAGTCTGGCATTGCGATATGTCGATGCGACCAGCATGCGGCCAACAAACGCCAGACGGGGCCGTTTGAGCTCCCGGCCGTTCTACACGACGGTCTTGCTGCTGTCTTTGCTGGCCGCGTACTCGTTCGTGACGCCCTCTCAACGTCGTCATGGCCTCCGAGATGACAGCCCGGCGCTGCTTCGACGCTCCCACGACCAGCCCGAATGTCGCGAAGTGCACACGGCCAAGGACCAATGCGCTTTTGTCAGGCAATACTGCATAGATGAGGATGCCGGGCTTCTTCCCTACCTGCGGTTGTACTACTGCAACCTGGGCAAAGCGCAGCCTGTTGCTTTCATCATTCTTGTTACTTGGCTGGGGCTGCTGTTCACCACTATCGGCATTGCGGCGAGCGACTTCTTCAGCGTCAACCTGAGCACCATCGCCACCATCTTGGGACTAAGCGAGAGTCTCGCCGGCGTCACTTTCCTGGCGTTCGGAAATGGCTCTCCCGATGTCTTTAGCACTTTTGCGGCGATGGGGTCCAACAGTGCAAGTATGGCTGTTGGTGAACTCATTGGCGCCGCCAGCTTTATCACGGGCGTAGTCGCGGGGTCCATGGCTCTGGTCAGAGAATTCAGGGTTGATCGCCGCACATATGCTAGAGACATTTGCTTCTTTATTGTCGCTGTCGCCTTCACTATGGGATTCTTGGCTGATGGAGAGCTGCGATTTTGGGAGTGTTGCGCAATGATCGGATACTATGCCCTCTACGTGTTCGCTGTAGTGGGATGGCATTGGTATACTACGAGGAGGAAGAGGAGGCTACGCAGAGAAGGAGAGGCTCGCAGCCATTTCTATAGCATAGCCGGCCACACTGGAGATGAACTCGCGGGCGAGCCCTACCAGGACGATCCCGAAGACGAACACCAAGAATCAAGTCGACGGACAACAACAAGCACTGGAACCGGAGGCAATCTTTCCGCATTGGAGCGCGGCCCCATAATAGAAATCGAAGGCCAGGTGGCTGAGACGCCTGAGAGTGTGGATAGCGAAGAGACTGACGAGGATCACGAGAGAATGGTTGCTGTAGAGGTAGCTCGGAGCATGCGAGTTTTGCGTCCCCAAGGCAAGCGGAGGAACACCATTACACCGATTCGACCGAGTCTGATTGGTGCATTGGAATTCAGGTCTGCCTTGGCACACCTGCAGCGTGAGAGCAACCTTCAGCTTTCAGCAATCCCGTCGCGGAGCTACTCTGAAAACCACGCTCGCAGAGGACGGCGGGGGAGTGCCAGTACCTTCTCCAATTTGGTATATTCCGATGACAGTTCCGCCACTACCGCGAGTGGAAGGGAAAGGGCCAGGTCGCATGGAGCCACTCCAGCCTCTTCATCTGCCCCTCGGGAATTACTGGGTCATGGCCGAGATCGATCAGACTCCAATTTGCAACCTCAAGATGGCGCCATTAGTCAAAGAACAGCAAGTCCTGCGCCGTCATATCAAATCGGCGGTAAACTTGCACCCCCTCCGGTCGATGCACAAACAGCAGTGGCTGGCAGCACTCACCAGGAACCACATGCGGCATCTCTCATTCCTCGCCTCCAGTTACAGATACCTAGTCGACGCAGCAGCGTGAGTACTCGATCATCGCCTGTGATGCCTTTTCCTCAGTATACCGACTCTCCTATGGCCATTTCGCCTAATACCCTAGCCGTTTCTCCAAATACATTGGCCGTTTCTCCACACACGCTGGCCATTTCACCAAATACGCAGCCAGAGCAAGCTGGGCTAGGTTTACTGCCACCTCCAGCCACTGTTCGCGAAAGCCCCTTTGCCGCTTTCGACAACACAACAGCTGCATCGCGACCTGTCAGATGGTGGCCATATTCTATTCTACCTGCTCCGCATGTGCTCCTTGCTACCCTGTTCCCTACTTTGCAGGGATGGAAAGAAAAGGCATGGTGGGACAAGCTTGTCAGTACCATATCTGTACCAAGCATCTTCCTCTTGGTAATAACGCTACCGGTTGTCGAGTCAGAGACCTCTGAAGAAGTTGATACCTTTGACGATGTCATCACCGTCACAGACCGCTCCGCTCATAGGTCGATTGGACATATGGCCCCGCCCATTTCAATTCAACCAGGAGAAATAGAACCTGAGGATGAGTGGGAGCGGTTTCGAAGGTATTCGCTAACTCACGGAAATAGCGATGCTATGACTGAAAGCATTCCAACACCGTATTTGGCGCTGCCGGAAGAAGACATTTTGACTGTATCCCCCCGTACCCAAGAGCCGGGCGCCGCCAAGCCCTTGTCCGAAGTTCGCTCCATCAGCCAAGCAAGCGAAGAAAAGATGGGATGGAGCCGATGGCTCGTCTGCCTCCAGCTCTTCATGGGGCCGCTGTTTGCCGTCATTATACTCTGGGCAAACATCTCTGAAGACTGGGAGAATCCAAGGAGCTCATTGGTGCGCATGATTTTGTGGACGCTTGTGGGATCTCTCGTGCTGTTAGGAGCACTACTTCTGCTTACTACGGAGCAGAAGCGGCCCCAGTACCACTTTATGTTCTGCTTTTTGGGATTCATCATCAGCATAGCTTGGATTTCAACAGTGGCCGGCGAAGTTGTTGGAGTTTTGAAAACATTCGGCGTCGTTCTCGGCATCTCAGAGGCTCTACTCGGGCTCACTATTTTTGCTGCCGGCAACAGTGTAGGCGATTTAGTTGCCGATATCACGGTGGCTCGACTTGGATATCCCGTCATGGCATTGTGAGTGCAACCCACCATCTGGGACAATCTTGTGAAGTATTGATTTGCTTTGGTTACTGACTGCGTCCCTCGTGTACAGATCTGCTTGCTTTGGCGGACCCATGCTCAACATCTTGCTAGGCATAGGCGTGGGCGGTGTTTTGATGATGGTCCAAGATGCAAATCACCACCACAGCAAGCATCCAGGGGACCACTACGCTTACAAACCGTACCGTATACAGATTGGAGGAACTTTGATGATCTCCTCCATTACGCTGTTGATAATTCTTGTCAGCTTGCTCATCTCCGTGCCCCTAAACAAATGGATCTTGAGCCGCAGGATCGGCTGGGCACTGATAGCCATGTGGTCAGCCAGCACGATAGTCAACGTTGTCGTTGAGCTCACGGGCGCAATAGGCGACATCTCCTAACCAAGTACCGCGCCAGGAGGAGAAGTGCATGTGTATTTATATGCCTATATGGAATACTGATTTTGATGGAGGAATGACGTTATGAGAGCTCGATATGCATGCGTTGCAATTGTATTGTTTTAAACTTGTATACCATATATTTCGGCCTTTCTTTTCCTTTCTTTTCCCTTCTTTTTCTTGCTTTTAATATGGAAACGGTCGACGTACATACGAAGAATACCTAGCAATGGAATACGTGTATTGGCAGGCAACGGGGTTAGCTAGTAACAATAGACATCAGAATTAAGAATACTGCATGTGCTCTTATCACTCCGTTGCTATTCGCCCGTGGTGTAAGCACCAAGCCATTGACTTTCTACCCAGCTCAATTAAGTTTCGTCAGCCATACTTGTGTCATTCGAACAATCACCATACGTGTTAAGTCTAAATGTACTGCCATGTCATTGGAACTTGACAGATTTTGCATGCCCGCCTCGTATTCATTTATTCATTGACTCAATCACATGATGGACTTTTGCCCAAAATCCAACATTTTAATCAAATCAAATCAAAACAAAACACGAGGCTGTGTAGATCTACGTGTGAATCAATTGTGATTCAAAAGAACAGCTGTCTAATTCATCCATGTTCTTTGCCAATAAACTGTTGACATGTATTCAGATTTCCTTGTCCCAGCAGCAAAATCCTGCCGAAACGTGGCTCGTATGTTGAAATTAGTGGCTTGGATGTTTCATTTCACAGGCTGGAGCTGCTACTAGCGGCCCCATGCACCGCCTCTAAGCTCCAAGCCCCCCTGTAGTCACCACCGGTAGACCCTGGGAACACAGCTCCAAAAAAAAGATTGGGCGAGTTCGTCACTGGTCTGCTTTTGGGCTGTCGCTACCTATTTATTATCTACCTATCTTGACCGCCCAGCGATTTGACCCCTCAGGCTCTAAGTCAGACACCCCGCCACCGAATACATTCGTTCATACAAAGAATAGCTTCTTGATTGCTTGTACAAGTTTTTTTGCGAATTCGCGTCTCCAGAGGGCCTTTTGTTGCTTAGCGACCTTTTCATCTCTTCAATTCTTCTTCTTCTTCTCTTTGCCCACCATGGCTGCTCCGGCTTATACTCCTCTCGAGGACCGTCCGTTGAAGGACACCATTTGCCTTTTCGACGTCGACGGCACATTGACTCCCGCTCGTCTTGTCAGTTGGCCCATTCCAATAATCCCAATTGAACGTATTGGATCTCCAATTCGCATCTGCCCGCCTTCAGCTTGCCAATTCTTCGTCTTTTGATCAAATCCCACCTCGCTAACATAACATCCCACCCTCTCTAGGATGCCTCTCCCGAAATCCTCGACCTCCTCCAGGCCCTCCGCAAGAAGTGCTCCATTGGCTTCGTCGGCGGCTCCGACCTCATCAAGCAGGAGGAGCAGCTCGGCAAGCCCGCTGGCGTGCCTGTCACCACCCTCTTCGACTACTGCTTCGCCGAGAACGGCCTGACCGCATACAAGCTGGGCGAGGCGCTCCCCTCCAACAGCTTTATCAAGTGGATTGGTGAGGACAAGTACAAGGAGCTTGCCAACTTCGTCTTGCACTACATTGCCGACCTGGACATCCCCGTCAAGCGAGGAACCTTCATCGAGTTCCGTAACGGCATGATCAACATCAGCCCCGTGGGCAGAAACGCCAGCACCCAGGAGCGAAACGACTTTGAGGCCTACGATAAGGACGCCAAGGTCCGCGAGAAGTTCGTTGCTGTTCTCAAGGAGAAATTTGGCAGCCTGGGACTTACGTATGTTACTGCTCTCCCTTTTCCCATTCATTCTTACCTTCGACTCTTCCGTTCCGCCTCTGCTCTTTTGTTGCCACAAATCCGCTAACAACATACACGCAGCTTCTCCATTGGCGGCCAGATCTCATTCGACGTCTTCCCCACTGGCTGGGACAAGACCTACTGCCTGGGCCACCTCGAAAGCGAGGCCAAGAAGCCCAACGGAATCACCTACAAGAACATCCATTTCTTCGGAGACAAGACCTTCAAGGGCGGCAACGATTACGAGATCTTCAGCGACGAGCGAACCATTGGCCACACCGTCAAGGGCCCTGAGGAAACCATGCAAATTCTGAAAGAACTTTTCGACCTCTAGATTTGTTTTAATTGGAGGAAGTGAATTTAACGCGCAGAAGAGAGAAAAGCGAACAGAGGGGAGGAGATGAGAGCGCAAATGAATCGCCAAGGACAGGTCCGCGGCGAAGGTCTCATTCAATCAATCTAGATAATACCAAGATATTCCGATTTGACAAATCTTATACATAAATTTATATCATCAATTCTTCCAAAGACGTCTAAATAACCTGTAGCGCCACGCACGTACTCGAAAAATACATAGACGAAACCGGAAAGTATTCTTAAGTCTCTCCATATACAAGATTAGAGGAAATTCACGCTGGCATTAGAAATAGAAATATATTAAATCGCATACATATCTCCAATAATGACTAAGTGTATGTATTCCAAAAGTAAAGTATATTGGCCTAACTCAAAATGTGGTGACCCGTTGTGTAAATACGGACAAGACGCTTCCAGTATACTCTCCAGGAGAACCGGATCTTGATGAAAAGAACTGGGTTCCCAACGATTACCACGAATATCAAACTCCGCAAGAAGTTACATGCACTGTGATCTAGTGATATAAAGCTAAATGAGAGTGAAATAATTCAGCATTTTCCTTCTCCCTTTACATAGAATACGCTAGCAAATTAACCCATCTTTCTTTTTAAAATTCCATCTCTTTCTTCTCATAGTCATCTAGTCATCTAAATGCTCTATCTTCCATATTCCAAGTGAGGAATAATCACGGGGCCATATTTAGTTGTGGCTGTAAAAGCACCATCTCCTTGAACGACGAAATCAACTGCAAGACTAAGCTTAGACAAGCCTTGCTGCTGGTTATGAAGGCTTGGGTTGGGGCTGAAAGGCGCCTGACTCTGGGCCATGACAGCGTCGTGATCATAGGCAACGACTGCCACATAGTTCCTGCGGCCCATAAGCTTCTTCAGCTCCCTACCCGCTCCACTAGCATCTGTATGGAAAATCTCCATCATATCTTCTTTGGTGTCAGACACTTCGTGTGTGGATTTTTGGCCATTGAGTGGCACGTAGAGCGTCTTTTGATTATGCAGTAACTTTAACACGTAGGTGCTCTGAGGAGCGGATACAATTGGCGACGTGATAACCTGGTACATTGTCTTATGGTCTCCAGGGTGAGTTGGATCATGCACAAGACCAGCTCCTGCACAGTTGACATCTGCCGAAGACAAAACGGGTCAGTATAAGCGGTATTGTGAAATGGAAAGAATATGCTATGTTATGGCTTACCTCCAGATAAGAATGTCATGCGAATACCCTTTTGCTGTGAGATGCCCTGAAGAGTACGGATAAAGTATGTCCTTTCGAGATCTTTGGACTCATGTGTCCACATGTCTTTAAGCACTTCCTGGATGTCTAATTCACCAAATTGATTCAGGACGTTGCCCATAAGGCCAGACTTGCCGACAGCCTTCTTGACTTGACTGAAGCCCTGCGCAACCATTTCTTTGCCACCGACAACGCCAGCCACGGAGCTTGTGACTTTCCCAAGGATATTGTATGTGGTGTTAACAGCCTTCTTGCCTGCAGCGACGGTATTGGCCAGACTTTCCACTGTATCTAATCTAGGATATACCAGAGGAACAGACACCATCCAAATAGCATGCTGGACAGAAGGTGGTAAGGTCGCAACTTTGGGGAATATTCCTTGGTAGGTTGGACCGGCCATCACACGGGCCTGGGTTCTTTCAGATCGGCAGTCTGTGCCGACAACAACCACTGCCGGGCCAAGATATTTGACAAAATGCCATCCAGTACCAGTAATAGTGAAGATATCATGGTCAGTGCTGACGTTACGCATCATCTCTGCTGTAGTGTGATGTTGGAATAGCAGATACATGTCTGATGCTACCCGGCCCGTGTTTTTAAAGATAGCAGAAGACTGCATATAATCAGGGTATGAACCAAATCCATCAAAACTAAGACAAAGTTAGAGATATTATTACAGTAAATGGAGTCTTCCCCTATTTCCTCTGCACTTACATGTCGTGGTCATCAATCTGCAAAATGTGAGGAATTTGTGCAAAAGCTTCTCTCAGGTAAGGCTGGTCAAAGTGACTTGTATAGTAGTGGAAGTAAGCATGGCTTACGTCCTCCTCATGGCGCGCAGTCCATTGTGTGTTTCTCTTGTTGTCTCTTCCGCTCATAGCTAGCCACTGCTTCATCAGCGGCACCTCTCTCCACAGTCGATCACCATAAATCTGATCACCTAGGCCAAGCTGTACATGGAAACCTCCGCATTCCACATTCTTCTGGAGAACATCTTTCCACATGAAGCCCACGCCACCCAGCTTAGAGCGCTCATTTTGAGACGTGCTGACTGCGAAGTCATTACCCGAGTGGGCTATGAATCTCCATCCGGTCTCGTGCCTGCCTGCCACAACAAATTCGTAGCGTGTACATCCTAGATGCGATGTAACGGCGTAAGTCCATCGTTCGGTGGCCTCTCCCATGTCAACATCGACCTCATATTTATAAAAGGTCCAGCGTTGGTGGACATAGATGGCGTGAGGAATAAGCTGCCTGGGGTTTGGAGAGAGATCCATACTCTGATGTAAATGAATAGTAGGTGGCTGAGGCGCATCAGTCACAATAAGTATACTACCATGCCATTTGCCAGTCTCAATGTTCATATTGACGTATTTCAGGTATGGGCCAAAATACACTCCGTTGGTTGGTTGGATTCTGTACATGTCAACACCAGCGCTTGGTGGTGGCCCTGTAAAACCAATGGTCGGAGCCTGTGAAGCTGCAACACTCATGATGCTTTCAGCATATCCGGGAGTGTGTGGGGGGAACATGGGGGAGGCCATGGGTGTCTTTCCAAACATGGGAGACGCCAGAGGGTTTCCATATGTCGAAGCCGTAGGCGAGAGGGGGGCTTGGTCATGTTGGATAGGGTTCGGTCCCTTGGGAAACTCCCATTGAGTTGCCTGGCTAGCCAAGTGGATGTAATAATACTGGCCCGAGTTCTGATCTAGGTGGGCAATCCATCCCTCAGGCAAAGGTGGCGGAGAAGCAGGGCCAGCAGCTGCGAGATTCGGGGGCATGGTCACCACTTGAGCATGTTGAGCACTGGGCTCCGGCCGGGGATCATTTGCAAAGGCAGGGTGACCCTGATTATGAGGGGCTGTGGAAGCAAGGCCCGCGACGGCGGCAGCCGTTGCTGCGGCCGTAGCTGCAGCCACCACTGTATCCTTAGCTGGCGTCACCGAAGTAGTGGCCACAGAAGCTTGAGCAGCAGCAACAGGGACAGCTGCTGGCGTTTGATTAGGTTGCTGTGGCCGCTGTTTTTCATTTGGGTATGAAGTTCGTCCACTAGGATTGACGCTAGAGTAAGCCGGCGGAGGAGAACTGGTGCTTAAGCGTTGGAAATCTTGTTCTAAAACACTGGCTTGAGCCGGAGAGTTAACTTGATTCTGCGCTGGCAGCTGTTGTTGTTGCTGTTGCTGCTGCTGTTGTTGTTGTTGCTGCTGCTGCTGCTGCTGCTGTTGCTGAGGAGGCGGGCTGCTGACTGGATGCTGTGGCTGAGGGGACGAAATCGCATTCATGCCCTGGTATACAGTCGGAGGACCAGAGGGAGCTTGGTCGGGAGACTCCGTAGGTGTCCAAGGGCGCTGAGGCTGCGGCGTTTGGTTATTGTATTGTGCCAATCTCTGTGCAGCAGCGGCACTCTGAACCTGAGAGGCTTGAAGACTGGTGAGGGTCGCCGTACCGGAAATACCCGACGCAGCATACCGGGCCTCGATGCCCCCGCCGGGCACGTTTCCAGGCTCTAAAATGGGTGTCTCTGGAGGCGGAGGTGAGCCTCTGCTGGCTCTAGTGGTTGAATTTGAGGCCGTTGAGGCAAATCGATTGACACCGGGGTCGTTGGAAGCCAGATTTTCAACCTGGGGGACCTTTGGGGGCTGCGGTGGCGCCTGTGCGTGCGGTGGCTGTGGATACTGCTGAGGTTGTTGATACTGTTGAGGTTGTGAAGGCTGTTGGTATTGCTGCTGCTGTTGCGCCGGCGTGCTGCTCGATGATCCAGATGCAGCTGCTCCAGGCGGCGGGTAGTACGTTTTCTGGTAAGCTGGGTAGTTTGTTGTCGAAGCAGCAGGTTTGTCCTGCAAAGGTCTCGCAAAGAGGCCATAGTCGGCATCAGGACTGGATGGAGAGTGTATGGGCTTCGGCGCAGCACCTCGCCTCTCGGCAAGGCCTGGCTTCTTCTCAGCAGCAATGTTTGTGTCAAGTCGAGGACTCGTATCGTTATAAGCGGAGCCATATGGCTTTGGGGCAGTCGGCTTTCGGATATCGTCGTCATCTGGAAATGGTAGAGGAGCAGCAGAGCTCGATGCGCCAGGAGGAAGAGGGAAGGTCAATCTGCTTGAGGAAGTCGAAGATACGCGAGAATGAGGCTCGGGACTCTGTGGTTTGAATATGCGCAGCGGCTCTACCGTTGGGCTGTCGCAATCTTCTGGCGCAGGTTTGCTTAGGAAAAGCTCATTGTCAGGGATGCCACGGCTGCGCTCCATTTTGCCTGAGTGAAGAACAGCTGCTTTATTATATGCTACAAGCAGAGCTTTTATCAGTAGAGGGTTAAAAATGAAAGAAGGCGAAAAGCGTACTCGGCGTGGAAGACAGCAGAAAGGGATATCAAAGCGCTCTCGAGTGAGCTATCCGCAGCTCTAGCGGCGACCGTCTCGTGCGCGAGAGAGGCAATATTTGCAATAGAAATGGAGTAAAGGGATAAATAAACTGCAAGAACACCGAACGCTCAAGAGATGGTCATGTACTTGAGCTGCGTGAGATTGTCGACGTCTCCTCGGTACAGTCTAAGTATGGACGTGGCGGCACAATGAAGCTGGTGGCGGGGTTGAACAGTCCGGATTTGTACCTGTACTCAGCCCAGGTGCCCCTCTAGTTTCCAAAATAGCGGATGGGTCGCAGAACTGGCCGCACGGCCCGCTGCAATAAAAGCAGGGCTTGTAAGTGAGATGCGTAGGAGGAAATAAAATAAGGAAGTGAGGATCCGTTGGACGAGAAAAAGAGCAGAATATGAAGCGAGAGAGAGAGAGAAAGGAAAAGGAACAGGGCGCCAAAACGGGTGGCTATAGAGTTTAATGTGAGATTTGTTATGCTACCTAGTCAAATGCCACTTTGAGAGCGGCAGGGTCCAGTACCTAGTACCGTGAGAAATGCATGCTGAAGATGGGGGTGCAGGTACCGAGTACCACGTAAATTATCTGCATCACTATCGCTATCAGGCCATACCTTGCAGCTCCATGTCCGCATCATCAGGAACAGCGAGGGCATTTGCAACGCGACCCCAAACAGGGGCCCTCGGCGGCAATGCGAAGCTGTCTTGGTGCCGTGGCTGAACGAGACGAGAGGGTCTACACTGGAGCCAGCGGTGTTAGTGGCGGCAGGCTTGCAACGTGGAGAGCCGTGGCAGACCTGGCAGCTCCCGCTGATTGGCTACGCAGCTCCATTTCGCTAGCCCTGTAAGCGCCGGCGACCTGGACAAGGCTCCATTGGATGCGCCGCCACGAGACCCAATGGCCTATGAATGCGAGATGGAAGCGCTGGCATTTCGACGCCGAGACTTCCAAAGGCCTCATCAGCTGCGACAGCCAAATGAAATCGTATAATTAAAGCGGAGGCTGTGCTCGCTGGCGCTCTGCGTGCCTCTATCCCTGGATAGGCCAAGGAGCCAGATGCAAGGTGATCAGATGTCACTTTGACGCTTTTAGCCCCGTGATTTACAAGACATGTAGGCATGAGACTGGGCGGCAAGAGCCAAGTTAGATGGCTTGAACACGTAGGAATACTTTTGATTAAATGGGCAACGCATCGGATTCCATGTTTTGGACACCATATTGCTGCTATACAAGTATACTCTCGCTACGATATGAGCTTTTCATATACCTGCCTAGGTGTTGGTGCTCTAGGGGCTATGCCGGCACCTGTCGCTCAAAATTTCACGGGCGTCGTCATCATTACCGGCATCACGTCTCCGATCGCTGGAAGAAGTAAAATTATTCGAGTTTCGAATGCCGTCTGGGCATAGGTAATGAGTGCGGTTGACGCAAGCAACAAGCCTGGTTAGCCGGAACATGTGCCGAGCCCATACAACGCAACTATACCGTCCTGGCTCTGGCATGACAACGACATCTTACTCTTCCAAAACTCTTTATGTCAACTCTTATTACTTATGCTAGCTACTAAAATATATTTATTTTATTTTATTTTTTATTTCTTGTATAAGAGGGTACAGCTTTGTAGTAGGTACGATTCTTTTTATATAGGTAGGTAGGTACCTAGGTATGTAGTAGTGGCGTGTGATAAGATAAGAGATCCCCTGACGTCGATATTTCCTAACCAAGTAAAATATGGGGCCTCTCAACGCGTGCCAGAAGAGCTGGACGCGTTGAGAGGTCGACACAACCTCGCATTTTATCATGCTGTAGCAGTCAGTACTTTGTAGGTGAGAGCGGTACCTGGTTAGGCCGGGACAGCTTCTTCTGCAACTGTCAATTTAATCATGGCACCCGTTTCAAAAGCACCAGAGAAGAAGCAGAAATCTTTAACTGCATTCTTTACGCCCAGGGCCACCAATGGCACTGCGTCATCACCTTCCCAGAAGCCTGCAGTGCCATCTTCGCCGACTCCCGCAAGAGAGCCCGATCTGCCATCACGAAAACGACCTCTCGAAAAAGACAGCGAACAATCCGACAGCACTGCTGAAATTGCAGCAAAGAAAACCAAGGGTAGTGAGACGAACAATGAGAAAAGCTCTTTTTTCAACAAAGATGCTGCCGTTGCCACAGCTACTAGCGACCGAAGTCCTGCGTCCACACGAGTACGGCGGTACCATTACAATGAATTGAATTCACAAGAAGATGTCGGCGATGGGAGCGAAGATGATGATGAGGCAGCGAGAAGGAAGAATGACGAGCTGCATAGGAAGTTTGTCAAGAAACTGGGCCATCCAGATGCCTTATCATGGGGTTCATTGAAAGCACAGGACGGCGCAGTAGCCGGTGAAGACGAGGACGCGGACGCAGATCCTGAAGAAGATGAGGCTCCGGTTGCCTCCAAGGCCAAGAAGAAGGGGTCAAAGACAGGAAAACTAACACCTATGGAGCTGCAATTCCTGGAAATCAAGCGGAAACATATGGACACTATACTGATTGTCGAGGTTGGATACAAGTTTCGATTTTTCGGTGAAGATGCTCGGGTGGCTGCCAAAGAGCTAAGCATCGTATGCATACCAGGCAAGATGCGATATGATGAGCGTGTGTACTATCATTTGATGCCTTTGATAGAGTCTTGCTAACCAGCATTAGATCCTTCGGAGGCTCACCTAGATCGATTTGCGTCGGCCAGTATTCCTGTTCACCGATTACCCGTTCACGCAAAGCGGCTCGTCGCTGCCGGCCACAAAGTCGGAGTCGTGCGTCAACTCGAAACTGCGGCGCTGAAGAAAGCCGGCGACAACAGAAATGCCCCGTTTGTCCGCAAGCTCACCAATCTCTATACAAAGGGGACGTATATTGATGAGAATGGGGAGTTGGACAGCCAAGACACCTCTACCCCGTCTGGTGGCTACCTGCTTTGCATCACGGAGACAGCAACCAAAGGTTCTGGCGCAGATGAGAACGTGAATGTTGGAATTCTGGCAGTGCAGCCCGCCACTGGCGATATCATCTACGACACTTTTGAGGATGGTTTTATGCGAAGCGAGATTGAAACACGCCTATTGCACATATCACCTTGCGAGTTCCTCATCGTTGGCGATCTCACCAAAGGCACAGACAAGTTGATGCAGCATCTGTCAGGCAGTAGTACCAACGTCTTTGGCGACCGCAGTCGCGTTGAGCGTGTTTCCAAAAGCAAAACCATGGCTGCTGAAGCCTATTCGCACGTCACGCAATTCTACGCCGACAAAGTAAAGGAGGCATCAGACAACGAGACTGCCAGTGCCCTACTCGACAAAGTCTTGAAGCTTCCTGAGGCGGTCACCATCTGTCTCTCTGCCATGATCACCCACCTACAGGAATACGGCCTGGAGCACATATTCGGTCTTACAAAATACTTCCAGAGCTTCAGTACGCGATCCCACATGTTGGTTAATGGTACAACCCTAGAAAGCCTCGAAATCTACCGCAACTCCACCGATCACTCTCACAGAGGGAGTCTCTTCTGGGCCGTCGACAAGACCCTCACCCGGTTCGGTCAGCGTCTTCTCCGAAAATGGGTTGGTCGCCCCTTGTTGGACAGAGAGCGTCTAGAAGAGCGCCTTGCCGCCGTGCAGGAGCTTCTCGACAAGCAATCCACCTCGCCCGTCGACGATCTAGAAAGGCTCCTCTCCACGACCAAAGCAGATCTTGAACGCAGCCTCATCCGCATCTATTACGGGAAATGCACTAGACCAGAACTCTTATCCGTGCTTCAAACCTTGCAGAAGATTGCCAGCCATTACTCTTCTTTCAAATCGCCCTCTGATGCCGCCTTTGACTCACCCCTCATCGTCAATGCTATCACCGCCCTACCCAAGATCCTAGACACAGTCATCTCCTACCTTGATCGCATTAATCTATATGCCGCCAAAAAAGACGATAAATACGGCTTCTTCCGAGAGGAGTTCCATACTGAAGAAATTCAAGATCACCAAATGGGAATAGCTCACGTCGAGCATGAACTCGATGAACACCGCGCCGTCGCCGCACAAAAGATTAAACAGAAGACTGTCGAATATGTTACTGTCTCGGGCATAGAATACCTCATCGCCGTTCCCAATAAGGACATTAAAAACGTCCCCGCCTCCTGGAGCAAGATATCTGGTACCAAGGCCCTCTCGCGCTTCCACACCCCTGAGGTCATCCGCCTCATTACTGAGCGCGATCAGCACCGCGAAGCCCTCGCTGCGGCCTGCGACAAGGCCTTCAAAGATTTCCTAACCGAAATAGCTGCTGAATACCAGCCTCTTCGAGATGCCATCTCCGCCCTCGCTACTCTCGACTGCCTCCTCTCCCTATCCAAGGTCGCCGCTCAGCCAGGCTACAGCAAACCCACATTCCTCCCCTCCACCTCCGAACCATCCATCTCCATCTCCCAAGGCCGTCACCCCATGGCCGAGCAGACCCTCGAGAGCAGCTACATCCCCTTCACCACCACTCTCTCCCACCCATCCACGCTAGCTCATCTCATCACCGGCCCCAACATGGGTGGCAAATCCTCCTTCGTCCGCGCCGTCGCCCTCATCGTTCTCCTCTCCCAGATCGGCTCCTTCGTCCCCGCCGACTCCCTCACTCTCACCCTCTGCGACGCCATCCACACTCGCGCCGGCGCAAGGGACAACCTCTTCGCCGGCGAATCCACCTTCATGGTCGAAGTCTCCGAAACAGCTCGCATCTTGCGCTCTGCCACCCCGCGCAGCCTCGTCATCCTAGACGAACTCGGCCGTGGCACCAGCACCCATGACGGTGCCGCCATTGCTCAGTCTGTCCTGCATCACGTCGTGACCGAGACGAGGTGTCTCACCCTATTCATCACCCACTACCAGAACCTCGCTCGCATTGCAGACGGCTTACCTGGCGTTACCAATGTCCATATGAAATTCAATGCGCAGAAAGGAGAGGATGGTGAGGAAGAGATAACTTTCCTATATGAGGTCGGAGAAGGTATAGCCCACCGCTCATATGGGCTAAACGTTGCTCGTCTAGCCCGCATACCTAAGAAGGTGCTTGATATAGCCGCGCAAAAGTCAAAAGAACTAGAAAATGAGATGAAGCGACGAAGGTTACAAGGAGCATGCAGGACGCTTGCCGAAGTCATAGAAGCAGGCCCGGACCAATTAGATCACTTGGTTTCCTCAATTGAACAACTATGATGCCTGGGCCCTACCAGCGAGAAGGGGGTATTATGCGTTTTGCAATGTCTAGCATGGGTTTTATTTGATAGGAAGTCTATAAAGAGCGAAAAGCTATTGTATTTATCATGTGTAAATAAGAGAAGGTCTGGATCTTACGAACTCCAAAATGGTTCCCTTATGATCTAATTTGCATTTAACCACTAAAAAGATGAAATAACTCGTCAATCAGACTGTCTTGTTCAAATCAATTATCAATATCGGTGAACAGCCCCTGACCCATATAAAACCCAAACTGTAGAAATGATTGTAGAATCGCCAAATGCCACCCAGAAAGAAACTTTGTAAAAGAAAACACCTAGCCTTGTATCCGCAACCATCTAAGGAGGAAGAATGCGCCATCAGAAAACAGTTTTCTCTATAGTATAAGGTATTACCACAGCCCGATGAAAGTCGCTTATAATAAAGGTCGCAAAGAATAGTTGAGCCTAGCCAGCTGAAAATGACCGCTCGTTCAAATAGCAGCCTTTCCATCGTATGCGGACTCATGTGGTATGAGGCATGATGCTTCGAATCTTTTACCAACATATTAGTAGTCTGGATGTATCAACCCCTTCTATTTTCGGCTCACCTTATTGAAATAAACCGAGAACAACTCTTGAAAGATACCTCGTAACCCGAGATTAGAGAAGAGTCAAAAATAAAATATAAAAATAAATAAAAACACGCCGATAATATCCCGCAAAATATCCCAGATAGACGCATGTTTGAAGCAACGGAATGACGACGTATTTTATCAGTATTTAAGCGGCCGAGTCGCTTTAAAGAGACGTTAAAGCTCTAGTTCGTCGTGTCGGAGGTCTTCGTTGATATCTACGCCATGATCAGAGCCTTGTGGCTCCCAAATGCCGTGTACAGTATAACGTGACTCTTTTTCATCATCAATTGAACCATCATCCAGAACGTCGCAGAGCTGTGGCTCAAGTTTGATGCTCGCAGCAGTCTGAGATTGATCATGGTTTTGGCGCATTGAATGAGTGGCATCGTGGTTACGATTTATCGAAGTAAATCCCAACGAAGACATATTTTGTCCTGAACCTGATCCAAAGAAGAGACGGTCTTGCGAGAATAGGGGGTTTGCGCCAGACATATCCAGGAACTGATTTGCCGCTGTGACTGCATCATTAGTACCAGGATTAGAGAAGTCATCCAGCTTTTGTTGAGCATGGTGGCCCGAAGAAAGACGAAAGTGGTCATGACTGAGAGCGTTGAAATGGTTGCTTGAAGCGAAAGGAAATCGCGGCGGGTTATTATAGATCGATGCTCCATTCAGAGCATAAGATAGATCCGGATGGTTCAGAGCGCCTGGGGTAAATAATGTCAGCACTATAACAATCAGACTCAGGGAATGGTTGTCGAACCCAGCCCTACATGCGCACCCATGTTGAGATAGGGCTGCTCTTGACCTCTACCTCTATTAATCTCTCGTGCTGAGAACGATCTATCTGGTATTTCCCGGGATGATGGCGTCGGGGACACAAGATTAGAGTGGGATATCGGGTTCAATTGATGCAACCCAACTCGACTGCGTAGATCAAACCTAGAAGGCAGAGAGAAGTCAGCACAAAGTTTGGGCTGTGTAGAGGATTTTCCAAGTTGATAATACCTCGGTTCTCTGTGGGATGAACCTGACAACGGCCGGCTGTCATAGAGTCCTGCATCAAATCAGTAACGAAATTTCGATAAGCATAGATATCATACCAGTGATCGTATCCTCGTCTCGGAATATATCGTGAGAACGCTTAAACTGTCCTAGAGGCGTGATGTCGGAGCTTGAAGTCCGGCTGTACCCCATAAGTGGCTTAGAGCCCTTTTCTTGTCCAAGGTTGCTGCGTGTGAGACGGCGGCTGTTTCCTCGAGGGATGTTGGTAGAAATCTCGGCCAAAGGCTCCCTTCGCTTTCGCCGAGGCTTCGCTACCTTTTTGGGCGGAGTCTAGCCAAAGTCAGTTGCAAAATCATGAAGAGATTTGGGACATTGAGACAAACCGCCTCCTCTTGGTCTGGTACTGGCGAAGAACTATCGTACACATCCTTGATCCTTTCCACCTCAAACTCGGCCGTCATCACAACTTGTGTGGGCTCAATGCCTTCTGACGTTCTTCTCATCTTTTCAATGACGGATTTGGGCTTCCTTTGATTCCGAGTGCGCTTCATATCCTCATTTGCCAAATCCATCTTACCCATCCCTGGCCATACTTGACCTTTCAGTGCCATCATGTCAGCCGATCCGAAAAAGTCATCTGGAGTCTCATTTTCGTTATCAGATGGGAAGAATCCCGGATAGACAGGAAAATCTATGGGGTATTCTTCGCGCTCATTCTTTACAAGAGTGTCGGACTCGGTTCGCTTGATTCTCCTCTTAGGTTGCTGCCATCGCACTTAGTATACCAACATAGCTTAATTACCGGACTCAATCCCCAAGAAGCATACCTTTGAAGAAGTGATTGCCGTCGTGGTGCCCCTGGCTCGTTTATTTCTTGCAGCCTCTTTCAGTTGCTTGGCCTTCATTCTCTCAACAAGCAACCCTTCTATGCCATTTTCTTTGTACCACTGCTCGTATTGCTGAAGGGAGACAGAGGCTGAAATGTCTTGATGAGCCTTCAGCTTCGTCTGAGTTTCATGATGAAGATGGCCTTTGGAGGCAATATGCGTGAGGAGATGCGATACATCAGAGAACCGGGGTGTCTCGGGGCAGACGGTGCAGAGCAAAGGTATCTGCTTGCTACTGGGCCCAGAAGAACTGCCCGTGGTAACAACCGATGCCATGTTCTACTCCCATCATTATTAGCCATGGCTTTTTTTTTTTTTTT